>QRFJ01005730.1:0-39699 GCA_006176705.1 Cocos nucifera
ATGCTCAATTCAGTATAGTGGGGCAAAATTCAAAAAATAAAAATAAAAAATAAAAAAATAAAAATAAAAATTTAAAAATAAAAAAATAATAAAAAATATAAATAAAAAATATATATATTAAAATAATAATTAATAATAATAATAATATAATAATAATCAAATTTTGGATGTACTATATTTCAGAAAAGAAAATCTTAAGCAAAATAAAACTAGGAAAAGTAATAAAGTTAAGAAGTATTAACTAATAATAGTAGCGAGTTAAGAAGCAGATTACTTGGTCAGACCATTAGCAGCCTACTGTAGTCATTTAAAAGGCTAACAGTACTTCTTAATTGCACATGAACACTAATGAAGTAAAGCAGGTGTTGGATTATAAGGCTAAATTTGAGAATTCAATTATCACTAAAGTTGATGGTTTATATTACTTCAACTTAAAAAAAAAAAAATAATTTAAGGAAAGAGCTACCTGCTTAATTTTTTTTTTTTAAAAAAAAAAGAGTGCAAAAAACAAAGAGTATATGTGGGATTGCCCTAAGCTAGAACTCTGCACCTTAAGGTCAAGTATAGAAGTTTACGTCAATCGGTGAAGGAAAGGCCAGGAATGCTCAGCACGATTCAAAAAAAAAAAAAAAAAAAAAAAAAAAAAAAAAGCAGTGTGAAAGCTATCTTGATTCATGCATTTTGGAGTATATAGAAAACTAACCAAAATAAGTGACAAAAGAAAATTCATTTGTCTTTTGAATCAACACCCAAATGCTAAGTTAGTATTCACAAAACCAGTGTTGAAAATCTTTAGATGAACTCTAAGAAAGTTTTTGATTAATCTGCCATAAAATTTACTTCTGAAACTCAATACTTAGTTAGTGATACTATCTAAACTTTTGATCTTAAACTCTAGATTTATTCTGGGTGAAGAAGATCTCAATGAAATATGGTACTTGATCTAAATTAAAATTCTTTCTTTACTCGAGGACGAGCAAAGCTTAAGTTGGAGGGTGTGATAAGTACAATAAGTTTACCAATAAAAGTATTAATTTATCAATTAATATTAAAAATTAATAATTAATTTATATATAATTTTTGAGAAATTCATATTTTCATTAATTATAAAAAATTAATTAAAAAATAATAAAAAATAAAAAATAAAATTTTATTATCAATCGAAAGAGGTCATTTTTTTGATCACAACGAAACAAATTTCAAGTAAAATGGAGCTAAAATGGAAAAGATATAAATTTTTAAAGATATAAAATAAATAAAAATTAAATAAAAAAAAGAAAATGGCTCAGCCGGCTTCGTAAGCCGAGCCACCAAGCCAAGCCAAGCCATCAAAGCCGACTCAGTCGTTGAAGCCATCAGTTGGTCTACGATCCTGGCGTGGACCGCCAGCTCAGCAGAAACCGACGAATCAGAGATCGCCACGTGCGGACCTAGACCCTTAAAGGGTCTACAGAAATTTATCACGGCTCACAGGGTAATCTGGTCATTTCACTCGGTGATAGAAGCATTGATTGGTTGCGGTGTGCGGTGCGGCCGGTCTACGCGGTCCATGGGAACAGTGATTGCGCGATCGGACGGCTGCGGTTGATTGCGGTTAAAATCGGACGGTCAACATTTTTTTCGATTGCCAATTTCACTTGGAACACCATCGAATGGTAGTGCCTAATTTCAGCTTCGATCCGACGGTCCAGAATGCTCCGGCAGTGATCAGGGACTCCTAAAAGCGCGATTTGTGGCCAGAGATTTCTCGATCAAGCGCAATCGGACGGCCAGAATTTAATCCAACCTGATCTAGGCTGATAGGCATCCAATTTTGATGATTTTTGAACCATTGGATTCCTATCGAATAGCCAGATTTTACCAGATTTACCAAAGTTGTAACAGAGTTATTTTTATTCAAATTTTATTCAGATTTTACTATTACCAAAGGCAATTAGTCCCATATTGCCTTTAGAAATAAAATATCTACCTCTTCTAGCTCTATAAAAAGGATCCTAAGCCTCTAAGAAAGAGAAGGGGGTTGGAAGGGAAGCTAAGGTATAGGGTGGAAGTCAAGCACTGGATTAAAGGTTGCTTCAAAAGCTGCGGTGCTGAGAAGAAGAGCCGGTCTTCTACGCCATCTTCATGCCTACGCTGATCTGCAATCTCCATCTAGTCTTTTTCCTTTATTTCTTGTATTAAAATTCTGAATTTTCTTTAATTTCTTGTATTTAAATTCTGCATCTTAGTTTTAAATTTAATAGAGAAAGTTTCATTATCTTTCAATTTTGCTCTTTAAATTATTTATTCTTTATTGCTTTTAATTTTACTATAAGTAGTTGCTAAGATCTAAATAGTAGATCTTAGTATCAAATTTATTTTTGCATAATTTAAATTCTATTTTTATTTATAGATCTATTTTTCGACTTTAATTTTTAAAAATATCCTTTCTTTCTTTTCTTAAAAAAAAAAGAATCAAAGATTCTAGAAATAAATCATTGCCTCTCTGTGGATTCGACCCGACTCACCACTTTCTTCATAATTTTTAGTTAATTTAAAAAGTAAAGAGTCGGATTTAAATTGATAAACATGGTGTCTTAACGACAGCATCATGTCCCTATCAAGCATTCTGGTACAAGAAGTTTGCTGCAGAAATCGGAGTAATGCCATCAGATGCCATTCCTCTATACTGCGACAATAATGGCGCCATAGCCCTTGCTAAGGAGCCGAGGTCTCACCAAAAATCCAAGCATATTGAGCGGCGATACCACCTCATCCGTGATTACCTCGAGAAGGGTTACGTCGAGATCAAGAGAGTCGACCCTACAAATAATGTGGCATACCCACTTACAAAGCCGTTGGGCCAGCAGAAGTTCGAAGCCCACCTTGGGAAGATGGGACTTAAACTTGTAGCCAATTGGCTTTAGGACAAGTGGAAGATTGTTAGATATATGTGCCCTAGAAGTCAGAATTGGCTGACACTTGTAATACACTTCTAGGAGCAAAATTGTAATTTTGACTAAAATCAATAAATGGGTTATTTTATATCAAATATGTGTATTTAGTGTCTGTGATACATCCTTTGAGTTAATGGCAATGATAATTTATATTTTCAAAAGTTGAAAATTTAAAACATGAATAATCATTGTTAACTCATAAAATGCTTCCGACCATAGGATCATCATGAGGATGGTGATTGATCCCGAAGGTTGGTGTATAATTGCTTCTCTTTAGTAGATGAGTCTTGAGTCTACGGTGTGGAGACACCAGAGCGAGAGTATAGGTGCTCGTTAGAGAATGAGGGCACTGAGCGTGAGCACCTCGAGTAGTCATTAGGAAGTCTATCTTCTCGTCAATGACTGACTCGATGCTGCAGTAGTGTGTCTGGTTCTTTGACCTGAGGTGCATCAGCAGTTCACCTTGAGGGTGTTATAATTTGACTACACCATTACTCGGTCTCCTAGCCATATGGAACCCTGAGGTGTATGTTGGCTACAGCATGTTCATTGTAGGAACTGGATGGCATCAAGATGGAATCTATCTACCTCGGTGGTAAAGGAGCAGCCCTATGATAATCATAAGAATCAAGTCTAGAAGCCCATGGCCGTGGCAGAGTGAAATAATAGAAAGAGTTTTCTATTTAGATTTCACATTGACTCGAATCGAATGATTACATCATATGACAGAAACTAGGGTTTGACGAGTTCACCTAAACCCTAATCTGATTGGGGCTCAAGATAGAAGAACTTAATCACACAAGTAGCTGCACCAAGAGGTTCGCATTCAGCTCTGATGGGTTGCCACCATATACTGCTAGGTGTCACTGGTGGATTTTGGGAGCAATTAGAATGATTTAGATGATCAATCATTCTAGCTGTTCGAATCAGAAGAGTTCTGATCCATCGAAAGGAGTTTCGATGATGTCGATGATAGAGATCATGACATATCCCATTACCATATAGAACTGAACCTAACTAGATCACACAAATAAGGGTTTAAATCTAGTGATCATCAATTGAACTGATCTAGTTCAATTGATCTAAATGAGATTCAATTAGGTTCAAGGAAATCGTGCTAGCACTCGATTAAACCTAACGTTCTTCTTTTGCTATCATAAATAAGTTGTCCTGTCTGAGCCAAAGGAGTTTGTGCTCAATCAGAGGCCTTCATATGGTCTGATTGGAGGTTGTCCAAGATAGAAAAGGTTGTCTTATTTTGTAAGACATTACCTGCCATTTTTGGTCATCTGCCATTTCTTGTTCTTTGACTTTGGTCAAAAGTTTACCTTTGACTGGTCAAACATTGACCATTGACACTTTGACTTTTGACCACATGTCACGCACCTATTGGAAAGATGGTGGGGGCCTGTCCCCCTGCCAGAACCTGGCAAGGAGGAGGGTGCATGCCACCCTAGGCGTGCGCCCAAGTTGGAGGCGCCTAGGAGTCCTTGTTGGACAAGGACTTCACCTCCCTTTTGGATTCTAATTAGAGTTCTTCTAAGAATCCAGTTTGACTGGTCTTAGGCGCCCTCTAAGGAGGAATCCAGGGGATTCTATTCCCACCAATCAGATTTAGATCTGATTTTACAAAGGGTTGTGATTGGTTGGGAAGAATTGGAGTTGGATCACAGTGAGTCTATAAATAAGACCCTGTGCCCAACTCAGATTATAACATGATATGATTGCGAATCATAATTCCCCACACCCAAGGCTGCCTCTCCCCTCTTCCTCCATGCCAAACCTCCTTCTCCTTCTCCTCTCCACGTCCAAAAGGGTTTTGGACTTTGGTTGGTGCGATCCAGATCAAAGAAAGGCAATCAAAAGCAAGAAGGCTGCGCTGCTGCAAAGGAAGACTACTGATCTTCAAAAGGAGTTTTGAAGATCCTCCAGATTAGATCCATATCTAATTTTTGGAGATGTGATAGAGAAGAAGTGGATCTCCAAATCTAACCTGAGTGGATATCGGTAGAGGCCAGGCGCTTGCGTGGCTAGATCCAGAACCTTCCGTTGCATACAGAATCATCAATGGATAATTGGATTACCCAAATCAGGTAAATTAAATTTGATTTAATTTATCCTTATTTTATTTTATTTATTAAAATAATAAGAATCAGATCTGAAACATTCTAGATCTGATACAGTTCAAAGAGAAAAATTTTGAAATATATCTCTTGATCTGATCAGTTCTGAACGAACCTGGACCGAAAAATCAGGATTTTCCTTCACATATATGGACCTTTGCAGCTTGCAAACCTTGTGATCAGTATCACTGGATGTGAAACCTAACGGCTATTCCATATAGATATCTTCCTCAAGATATCCATTTAAGAACACCGTTTTCACATCCATTTGCCATATTTCATAATCGAAATAGGCTGCAACGACAAGCAATGTGCGGATGGTTTTTAGCATAGCCACTGGAAAAAAGGTATCCTGATAGTCAATGCCTTCGCATTGACTATAATCATTTGCCACTTATTTAGCCTTGAATGTCTCCACATTTTCATCTGCACCAATCTTTCTCTTGAAGATCCATTTACACCCAATAGGTACTATACCTTCTGATGGATCTACCAAGATCCAGACTTGGTTTGATTGCATTGAGTCAATTTCTGACTGCATTGCCTCTAGCCATTTTTTGGAGTCGATATCTGATATCGCCTCATTGTAGATTTTGGGATCATCACCATGAGCACCATTACCTATGAGAAACGTTTCATCTACTTCCTCTAAAATAATACCTAAGTATCTCTCAAGGGGACGGGAAACTTTTTTCGATCTATGAGGTGGAGAAGGTAGTGTTCTTATTGGCTCAACTTGATTTGGTTCCAATTGGTCCTTAGCTCATTGTACTTGTGAGACTTTCTCATCAAGCTTAATCTGCTTTCCAATGCCACTATCTTGAATAAACTATTTTTCAAGAAAGATGGCATGTCGACTTACAATCACATTGTGGTCTTCTGAAATATAGAAATAGTATCCTAATGACTCTTTAGGATATCCTATAAATCGAGCTCTAAAGGACCTAAACTCTAACTTGTCCGCTTGTTGTCTTTTGACATGAGCCGGACAACCCCAAATTTTGAGATGACTCAGACTTAATTTTTTACCGTGCCATATCTCATACGGTGTGGTAGGAACGGTTTTAGAGGGAACCTTATTCACTAGATAAGTTGAAGTTAACAACGAGTGTCCCCAAAGGAAATCACGAATGTCTGTGAAACTCATCATAGATCGAACCATATCCAATAGAGTCCGATTTCTCCATTCTGAAACCTTGTTGAGTTTAGGTGTTCCTGATGGAGTCCATTGAGAGACTATGCCATTTTCCTTAAGATAGTCTAAGAATTCCTGGCTAAGGTATTCACGTCCTCGATCTGATCGAAGAACCTTAATGGGTTTTTCAGTTTATTTTTCTACTTCATGTCTGAATTCTTTGAACTTTTCAAAAGCTTTAGACTTGTGTCTCATAAGATATACATACCCATACCTAGATAGATCATCGGTAAAGGTAATGTAGTAGACAAAATTGCCTCTGGCCGGCATATTAAATGGGCCGCACACATCTGTATGTACTAGGGGAAGAAGATCTGTGGCCCTCTCCCCATGTCCAACAAAAGGGAGTTTGGTCATTTTGCCTTGAAGGCAGGATTCACAAGTTGGATATGACTTTGAAGTCAATGGACTCAATAGCCCATTTTTCTCCAATTTGTTGATCCTATCTTCTGCTATATGACCTAATCTCAGGTGCCATAGATATCTATCGTTTGGACTATCCCTAGGTCGTTTGGCATTCACTGTTTTGCTCGATATTAGAAACAGGTACATCAATATGTAGCTGAATAAAGACCATTAATAAGGAAACCATTTGCAATTTTATTTTTTTCATAAAGAATGTTACAATGATCCTTAAAGAAGGTAATCACATAGCCTTCTTGTGCTAAGCATGAAACATAAATGAAATTCCTACTAGCTGCAGGCACATAATAACAGTCTTTCAAAATTAAGTCTAAATCAGATGGTAATCGAAGAGGGTATGTTCCCACGGCTACTGCAGTAACTCTTGCTCCATTACCAATGCATAGGATCATGTCTCCATCCCTCAACCTCCTGCTATCCTCAAGATCCTGCATGGAAGTGCATAGATGAGCACTAGAACTAGAGTCAAGCACCCAACTGGATGCCGAAGAAATCGTAAGGTTAGACTCAATAACGAGCATACCTCTAGAAGGACCTTCCTTCTTGTTCTTCATGGTGGCCAGGTAAGTAGGGCAGTTCCGCTTCCAATGGCCGTCGCTGTTGCAATGGAAACACTTTCCTTTGATATCGGCCTTTTTCTTGGACTCTGCCTTCTTCTTCTTTACTCCTTCCACCTTCTACTTTTTCGCAGACTTCTTTTTCATTCCATAAGACTTTCTTTTGGAAGAAGTCCGTTCCATAGAAAGAACTGAGCCTTTAGAACTTTTCATAGAAAGCTCAGCGGTAACCAGCATATTCATTAATTCGGCCAAGGAATTCTGATGTTTATGCATGTGGTAATTCATGATGAATTGCCCATATTCATCAGTCAAGGATTGTAGAATAATATCGTTCTGCTGGTCCAAGTCCAACTTCACACCGAGCTTCTCAAGCTCTTCCATGTCCTTGATCATTATCAGATAGTGATCTTGGACTGACTGCCCATCATGCATCTTAGCCTTAAAAAGTTATTTCGTGACTTGATACTTGGCTGCGCAACTCTGTTCACCAAACAACACCTTCAGGTGTGCCAATATTTTGCGAGCGTTTTCGATATCTTCATGTTGGCACTTAGAGCTCATCAGACATCGAGCCCAACATGTAATATCTGGCCTTATTATCTTCGTCTATCCATTTTTCTAGAGACGCTCTCTATTCAACAGATGGACGGGCTGGTAAGGTGGGAGGGTCCTGGTCCAATACATGGGTTAACTTCTCGGAATCCAAAACTATTTTGTAGTTTCTGAGCCAATCTTTATAATTGGGTCCAGTCAGTCTATGTGTGTCCAGGATACGTGCCAATGGGTTGGACGCAGACATTTTTCTGTAGAGAGTCAAAGATTCTAGTTAGATACTGTAATTATGACTTGACCAATTTATTTAGGAATTTTATTTTTAAATAAATTAGCTCCCACTATTTTCTCGGATCCCTACACTCCCTCTGTAGAGATGCAAAAATCTCCATGATTAATGATTTCTAGTGGGTGGTGCGGTCTCACCAACCTGACTCATCACCTCACCTAACAGTTATTGGTGATGGGTTAGCCAATGAGTGAACAACTCTTGTTCAATGATTCTCTAATCATGGTGCACCCAAACTTGGTCTCTAATTCATGAATCTCACCATATCCAAAATATTGATCCACTCCTTAGTTAAGTCAGACCCACCATTTGCATAGACTGGATTCCTAATTGAGTCTCTCACCGTATCCGGAATATTGAGCCCAACTCATCCTCCAGCCCATAGCATCCAATGCCTAATAGACATGGTTGCATCTTCCCGGTGCAACTGAGCCACTGTATCCAGCCGAGAACAATCAACCCCGGGAAGGGCCCGCACATCTACAATGGTGGAAGACCTCAGACTTAATCTTTTCTTAGGGAGAATTGATTCAGGTCTCATTAAACTAGACTTGTCATAGTCATAACAATTATGACTAACCTAGTGGCATGGGTTAGCTCGGATTATTGACCACCTCAGATCAGAACTGTGTCAACAAGATATGGCTAGGTAAGTGAGACCGATGGAAGGAATATGCCATTAACTCGTACAAGAATGCATTCAGGTCGAGTAGCTTCCAATTAAAAACCAGTCGGTCGTATGTGCCAAACTTACCTTAGACACCAAATTGTTGAGCCAGAACCAATTGGGTTAGCCTACAATCCAGACTCTAACCTCTGAGCCTAATTAGGTCTTGCTTGATCGTGACTCGATCTTGACCCAGACTTAATCCTATTAGGCTGGTCAATTTAAGCATTGTTGATCCCATCTAACCAACTCTTGATTCGGTTTGATCAACCACTTAGACCTAATTGAGCTACCCAAGCCCGAACCCAGTATTATGAATATGTCTTAGATCTGAAATTCTTCAATTTTAGACCTAATTGATATTCCATAATCTTAATTTTTAATTAAGTAGGGTTCATAAACAAAATATGCACAATAAATCCTAGGGTTTCAGGATCTAGGATTTTGCAGAAAGTAAGTTTTGGATTTCTGATTAAGGACGAACACGCAGCACCCCTACACATCATAAGAACACCCCATCGAATGGAAAGAGAGGGCCTTTAAATCCTTCTTCGTTCTTATGACCGGACGGCCAAGAGGAATGCCTTAATCAGGAACATGCAATACTACAAAATAGTTTTAGATCTATATCATATATCTCATATACAAATTAGATCTAATCATGGCATATTTTGCATACATCTCATGTATCGAATCATGCATATTTTTAGATCTAAATTATCTCATAATAATCTAAAAAATTAGATTTAAATTGATCTAATCAAAATAAATTCTAATCTAGATAATTATGTAGAACTATTCTACAACTAGTCTAGACATGCATCAATCATATCTCATATGATATTTAAAATTAAATAATTTTTATTTTACTATTTTTTAGATATTATTATAACCATTATAATATCAAAAAATAATAAATAAATAGATCTAAAATAATATTTAATCAAATTAAATCAAAAACATGCAAGACTATTCTATAGAACTATTCTATTTTAGAACTAGTCATGCATATTTTCTAATCTTAGATCCAAATCATTTAATTTTAATTTTTTCTAATTTTAGATCTGATCACATCTCATGTGACATCTAAAATTATTTATTTTCTAATTAAAATAAATTTAAAATTAGATCTAAATACTTTTAGAACCTTGGCTCTGATACCAATTGAAGGAAAATCCTGATTTTTTGGATCAGGTTCGTTCAGATCTGATTAGATCAAGACATATATTTCAAAAATTTTTGTCTTGATCCCATTTAGATCTTGATATATATTTCAGATCTGATTATTATTATTATAAAAAAAAATAAAATAAAATCAGATAAATAAAATCAGATTTAATTTACCTTGATATAGGTAATCCTATTACCCATTGATGATCCTGTTTGCAGCAGAAGGTTCTGGATCTAACCATGCAAGCGCCTGGCCTCTACCAGTATCCACTCAGGTTGGATCTAGAGATCCTCTTCTTCTCTATCATGCCTCCAAAAATCTGATCTAGAGGATCTTCAAAACTCCTTTTGAATATCAGCAGTCATCCTTTGCAGCAGCGCAGCCTTCTGGCTTTCAATCGCCTTTCTTTGATCTGAATCGCACCAACCAAAAGTCCAAAACTCCTTTTGGACGTGGAGAGGAGAGGGAGAAGGAGGTTTGGCATGGAGGAAGAGGGGAGAAAAGGCCTTGGGGCATGGGAATTATTCAAACTTAATCTAAGTTGGGCGCAGGGTCTTATTTATAGACTGTCTGTGATCCAACTCCTCTTCTTCCCAACCAATCACAATTCTTTGTGAAATTAGATCTAAATTTGATTGGTGGGAATAGAGTCCCCTGGATTCCTCCTTAGAGCACGCCTAGGATCAGTCAAAGTTGGTTTTAGGAGAACTCTAATTGGAATTCAAAAAGGAGATGGAGTCCTTGGAATAGAGTCCCCTGGATTCCTCCTTAGAGGGCGCCTAAGACCAGTCAAAGTTGGTTCTTAGGAGAACTCTAATTGGAATCCAAAAAGGAGATGGAGTCCTTGTCCAACAAGGACTCCTAGGTGCCTCCAACTTGGGCACACGCCAAGGGTGGCGTGCGCCCTCTCCTTGCTAGGTTCTGGCAGGGGGACAGGCCCCCACCAGCTCTCCAATAGGTGCATGACATGTGGTCAAAAGTCAAAGTGTCAATGGTCAACATTTGACCAGTCAAAGGTAGACTTTTGACCAAAGTCAAAGAATAAGAAATGGCAGGTGACCAAAAATGGCAGGTAATGTCTTACAAAATAAGACAACCTTTTCTGACTTGGACAACCTCCAGTCAGACCATATGAAGGCCTCTGATTGAGCACAAACTCCTTTGGCTCAGATCAGGACAACTTATTTATGATAGCAAAAGAAGAACGTTAGGTTCAATCGAGTGCTAGCACGATTTCCTTGAACCTAATTGAATCTCATTCAGATCAATTGAACTAGATCAGTTCAATTGATGATCACCAGATTCAAACCCTTGTTTGTGTGACCCAGTTAGGTTCAGTTCTGTATGGTAATGGGATATGTCATGATCTCTATCATCGACATCATCGAAACTCCTTTCGATGGATCAGAACTCTTCTGATTCGAACAGCTAGAATGATCGATCATCTAAATCATTCTAATTGCTCCCAAAATCCACCAGTGACACCTAGCAGTATATGGTGGCAACCCATCAGAGCTGAATGCGAACCTCTTGGTGCAGCTACCTGTGTGATTAAGTTCTTCTATCTTGAGCCCCGATCAGATTAGGGTTAAGGTAAACTCGTCAAACCCTAGTCTCTGTCATATGA
Source organism: Cocos nucifera (assembly GCA_006176705.1). Lineage (NCBI taxonomy): Eukaryota > Viridiplantae > Streptophyta > Magnoliopsida > Arecales > Arecaceae > Cocos > Cocos nucifera. The sequence continues at coordinate 11,544 of QRFJ01005730.1, forward strand.
TGTAATCATTCGATTCGAGTTCGATGTGAAAATCTAAATAGAAACTCTTTCTATTATTTCACTCTGCCATGGCCATGGACTTCTGGACTTGATTCTCATGATTATCATAGGGCTGCTCCTCTACCACCGAGGTAGATAGATTCCATCTTGATGCCATCCAGTTCCTACAATGAACATGCTATAGCCAACATACACCTCAGGGTTCCATATGGCTAGGAGACCGAGTAATGGTGTAGTCAAACTATAACACCCTCAAGGTGAACTGCCGATGCACCTCAGGTCAAAGAACCAGACACACTACTGCAGCATCGAGTCAGTCATTGACGAGAAGGTAGACTCCCTAATGACTACTCGAGGTGGTCACGCTCAGTGCCCTCGTTCTCTAACGAGTACCTGTACTCTCGCTTCGGTGTCTCCACACCATAGACTCAAGACTCATCTACTAAAGAGAAGCGATTGTACACCAACCTTCTGGATCAATCACCATCCTCGTGATGATCCTATGGTCGGGAGCATTTTATGAGTTAACAATGATTATTCATGTCTTAAATTTTCAACTCTTGAAAATATGAATTATCATTACCATTAACTCAAAGGATGTATCACAGACACTAAATACACATATGTGATAGAAAATAACCCATTTTATTGATATTAGTCAAAATTATAATTTTGCCCCTAGAAGTGTATTAGAAGTGTCAGCCAATTCTGGCTTCTAGGGCATATATATCTAACAGTCTTGAGTTCAACTCGAGACCTCTCGAGATTGTGCCAGAATACTATTTCATTATGCTAGATCACTCGAGAGCTCTCGAAAAAAATCCAAGACATCTTAAAAAATCCTCACTTTATTTTTCTTCAATATTTGACCTTCCAAACTTGAGTTTTTTGGCTCCAAACTCTTTTAAACATAATTGCTTCCTTCAATTTTAATTTCTCTTCTTTTAATCATACTTTCTTCATACCAAGACATCCAAATATGTGTGAATTTGCCCTTTTAAGTATTTTGGCATGGCATCATGAGAAGATTTATTCTTGAGATAAATTCTTTATTTTGGATAGTTGAAAAATCCTACACACATTCTTGAAACACATGATTAGATACATAATATACTCAATATTTTGGAATCATCAAAATCAATCTTAGGATCAACACAGAAGGCACAGTAGAACTCGATCAGATGATCTTGAATGTGGAAGGAGAAGTACTATTCGATTAACCTTGCTTCTTGACTAAGAATGAATAACAAGATCAAAACTTATCCCTCCCAGTGTAGATTAGTGATGAGCTTTGAAAAATGTTGAAGTCCTAAATAGTGGGCAACCAGACGAACTCCTCCAATTGCGCTTCTTCCAGACGAACTCCTCCAGTCATGGTCCTTCAAAATGAACTCCTCCAGTCATGCTTGTTCTAGATGAACTCCTCTAGTTGCGCTCCTTCCAGATGAACTCATCCAGTCATGCTCCTTCTAGATGAACTCTCCTAGTCATGCTTCTTTCAAATGAACCCCTTCAGTTGCACTGCTTCCAGACACACTTCTTTCAGTCATGTTTTCTTCAATCAAAGTCCTTTCATTTAAATAACTTTCAGGATGAGCTTCTCTCAGCTAGTCATGGACCTACTCAGTGCCTGTCATGCTTGTTAATCAAAGCTCTCCAAAAGAACCTCATCAAATCACTGATTCATAACAATCGCTCTACGAAGGATGGAGCACGATGCTTCAAACCCTAATTTAGGAGTCATCTACCTACACACAACTCGAGAGACTTCCAAACTCTTTGAAACTACAAGACATTGCCCCCAACAAATCTCGACTGGTCATAAGTCTACTACATACACCAAGACCTTAATTTACATCTGAACTCTAACAAAAAGATTTCTTTCACCTACAAGTTGTGACAAATGATAACTCAACCCATAACAAACTCCATGTGGCTTGAACAGCCCACTACCAGATGGTTATGGCTATCACCATCAATTTATTACATGCTCCATCTATAAAAAAGATCCTTCAGATACATTTTCATTCGAGCTCTCTTTCCCTTCCCATCACTTTGCTTCTCTATTTTTCTGAGCACTCCATTCTAGTTGGCTAGAGAACTAACTTGAGCGTCGAAAGGTCCTGCTAGAGCCACCCTCCTTCAGTTCAGACTTTATTTTGCAGATCCCATTGGTGCCACCACCTTTCCAACTCCAGCATCCATCGGCATCCTCATAGATTTCTGCACTAGTAGGTTTGATGCTAGAGGAAGAAACTTTGAGTCCTTGTTCTAAAAGGAGTGCTTAGTCAATCCTATCTGCCTCTTTTCTTTTCTAATCTCTTTAATCCACTTCCATTTTAGTCTCTTTTTGCTCTAAAAATTTCTCAAAAGAAGACAACCACTTGGTGATCCATCGCCTTCGCTGTCAAATTTGAACCAAACCTGCCTACTTCAACACCACCACCAGCTCCTCAACCTCCTCCATCGACGGCCATGGTGGATTTAGAGTAGTTCAACCTATTGATGCAGTAGGTTCGAGGCCTCATTGAAATGGTGCAGGCCATGCAGCAGCCCTCGGTGGCAGGCCAGCTAGAAAACCCCCATTTGGAGCTTCAAGAATCAACACCAAAAAGGACAACCTAGGTCAACAGACCCGTTACTCATGAAAAGAAAAAGCAGAGAGCAGGGAGCCCTTACTTCGATCATGATTCTTCTATGGAGGAGACTTTCTCCATCTATAGTCGATGGCCCTCTGAGATTCATGATTAAGATGATGCTCTCGATCAGAGGCATCAAGACATGAACTGATAGATTGAGAAACTCCGCCATGCCGATCCGGCCTGCCATGATGATATTTGCACCTATCCCTCCTCTACTAAGATTATACAGGAGCCTATCCCATCGAACTTCAAGCTCCCCCAGTTCAAGAGTTATGATGGAACTTCTGATCTGATCGACCATCTTGAGGCCTTTCAGATGATGATGTTGCTCCATGGTGCACTGAAAATGATTCTAGGCTAGACTTTTCCATCTATCCTGAAAGGAGTAGCAAGAAACTAGTACTCGAGCCTTAAATCGTGTATAGTCTTCTCTTTTGATCAGATGAGTCATCAGTTCATGGCTCATTTCATAAGCAGCCGACACCCAAGATGAGATCGAACTCCCTCATCAATATAAAATAGAAAGAAGATGAGTCCATCCGAGCTTATGTCAGTTGCTTCAATGCCGCTGTGCTGGAGGTTTAGAATTTGGATCAATCTGTAGTCATGGCCATACTAAAAGATAATCTTCAGAAGAATGATCTTCTTTCCTTCCTGAAAAGAAATATCCTAGAGATTTTGCTGATATGCTGGCTCGAGCTGAAGGTTATGCCCAGATGGAGGAGGCCTTTAGATTGAAGGATGATGAGGCCACAAAAGACCAGTAGGCAAGTCAATCCAGCAAGCCTGCACCTTAAAGCAAGTCAAGTGAGGCTCGACCACACTCCCAAACCTTTCTCGAGTACAGATAAGCCCGAACCCCATGGGTTCATTGATAGGAAAGTCTAGATCGAAGGACTCGATGAAACTCTCCTCCTAGAAGGTTCAACAACTACGCTCCCTTGAATGCATCGAAGACCCAGGTGCTGATAGAGATAAGGGAGCAACTACCAGGACTAGAGAGGATGCAGACTCATCCGATCAAGTGCAACCCCAATAAATACTGCCTCTACCATCATCACCATGGTCACGACATTGAAGAGTACATCCAACTTCAAGACAAGATTGGAGCACTAATTAGGAGAGGTCAACTGGATCGATTTCTCAGACATCGATCGGAGAGAAGAGGAGATCGTCCAAGAGCCTCGCCACAGTCTAAACCATCTCGACTAGATGAACCGCATGGAGATTGACCTCCCCTTAGAATCATCAACACTATTGCTAGGAGGCATCAGCGAGGAGAGGCCAGTGCGTCAGTAGAGCCAACAAAAATATAGTAGACTGAAGAGCCCATCTCTTTCATTGAAGAAGATGCCTAGGAAGTTCAGCTTCCATTTAATGACATGGATGTAGTCACTTTAAATATTGCTGATTATGATGTACACCATATTTTAATTGATAATGAAAGCTCTGCTGATGTCTTATTTTATGATACTTTTTCTAAAATATCTATACCTGATAGTAGAATGGGACTAATATATTCTCCATTAGTAGAATTCATAGGTGATGCAGTGGAAGAAGGAATAACATTGCCTATAGTAGTGGGTCGATAACCAGGGCAATCTGGAGCTCAAGTCAAATTTTTAGTGGTAAGATCCACTTTTGTCTATAATGCAATCCTTGGCCGACCTAGTTTGAATACACTCTAGGCTGTGGATTTGACATACCATCTGAAAATAAAGTTTCCAATGAAGCATGGAGTCGGGGAGGTCAGAGGAGATCAGGCACTAGCTCGGCACTGCTGCAATATTGCCTTAAAAGGAGAAAGGTCAGTAGACCCTTGTTCGATGGATGGTCTTGATGCCTATGATTATTTATCTGAAGAAAGAGGAGAACCCATGGATGATCTTGTAAAAATCCCTTTAAATGATGGGAATAAAAAACATACTGTGAAGATCAGCTCGAATCTGAAAGGTGAAGTTAGAAAATAGCTTGTCACATTCTTATAAAGGAATGCTGATGTTTTTGCCTGGATGCCCACAGATATGCCTAGGATTGATGCAAAGTGTTGGAATCTGGTGCCTTGAGATTCGATCCATGATAAGCCAAGAACAAGATTTAGGAGCTATGTGAAAGATCGGCCAACATATAGTTAGGCTAGCTTGGATATGTAGCAGAGCTGACTCAGGGTGAGATCAAGCTGGCTCAAGGCAGATTCGAGCCAGCTCTCTTAAGAAGGTAGAAAGTAGTGCTCAGGCCAGATGTAGTCAAGCTGGCCTGACTTTAGATCAAGCAGGCTCGATGGAGGTGAATAGTGGGGACACGCCTAGTGCCACAGTCGGGTTGGCTCGATGGAGGCAAATAGTGGGGATGAGCCCAGTGCAGGAAAACATGCATGGGCATGAATGTTGAAGCTTTTCCATGGGGTCTATGGAGCTGTTGTGCTATCGAATGGTCAGAAGAGCACGTGGGAGCTAATCGGATGGCTATTAGAATGATTAGGACTTATAAGAAAGCCTGACAACCTAAGAAGTTTGAGAGTCTCAGAAAAACCTCTCAGATGGCATAGAGACAAGATAGGAAGTGCTGGAGTGTTGCAGTAGCACCTCCCTGGGGGCACGGTGGCTAAGAGATGCTTGGCGGTGCAGTAGTCGAGTAGGGTATCTCAGTAGAGAGCACCAAGAGCATCAAGAAAGCTTGGAGTGTCCTTGAATGGTGGGGTTGTCTAGGAACAAAGGCTGAGGCTTGATGTAGAGGCTGAGATGATGACAGAGTGTCCAGAGATGTCGAGGATCCTAAACTAGTAGATCTATGAGAGGATCTTCTTGGGATTAATTTGAGAGCATTATATGGGTGAGTGCTTCTTGATCGAGAGAGAGGATTGGTGAGTTGAGATTGTATCTCCATTGGAAAATGTGTCCTAAAGTCAATCATCTAAGTAGTAGACGATTGGAATTGGTATATGAATTATCTAATAATAATAGTAATTTGGTTGTTTCATCATAAAAGTTCTATCTTCCTTAAATGAACTCCTAAATTATGATGAAGTCCTTAGAACCACAATCAATCGATAAAGAAGGATTTATCGGATGGTTCTTAAATTGTTCACTATCAAATGATAAGTTATTAATAAGGATGATAACTTATCAAGTGTAGGTTGCTGTATGCCATATGCCTTGGTTGTCCTCATAACCTAGTGATGTGGAGACACTGGTATGGCATCCAGGTGAGATGTAGGAGTATATCCACACTAAACGTGACCAATGTAGCATCTTACTATCAAGAGTAGCTAGCTAAGGCCAATGGGTATAAGTGTCCCTCTGACTTGAGATCGCCACGGTGACTTGCGAGCAACTCACTATACATTGGTGCTGGACTGCTTGTATTTTCAATATAGGTGACGAAAATTTTTTGGGTATAGTCAAGTACTTGTAGAGTTGGTGTGTGAGTAAAGATGGAATTGACTACTCCTGATTAACTTAAGGAAGAGAATGTCTTGCTGTATTTTAATTTAGCAAAACTTAGGCCAGGATAATCCTCGTGAGGTGTCATCGGATTTGCAAAATTTTGAGACACAATAGAGATGACTTGTATGAGTGTTTGACAGCATACTCGAAGTCGTCTTGAGCATTATTGGTCATAGGGATGAATTATATAATAACCATGGGCCAGGGTTCTAAGAATGTTGCTTTGCATACATTAGACCTATCTGAACGTTGAAAATCATTACTAGATGGTAACTTTAATTGGTACAAAAATTAGTTCTTATACTACTGACTTAGGTTCGAACCTATGGGGTTACCCACATTAGAGTTGGTAACCTAATAAGATGGTCAATCGATGGTTTAGAATTATTTTGAGGTCAAACATTTAATAAGATTGATGTTTGACCTAATGCAAGTGTTGCAGGAGGATCGATTAGTAATTAGATTGCTAATTAGCTCAATGTGATTGAGCAATCAGTTTGAGATCAAGTCTAATTAGATTTAAATAGAATTGATTTAGATTTAATTAGATTAAGTCTAATTGGTTTATTGGATAAGCCAATTGCAAGGGAAGAATAATTTCTTGTTTGAGTAGGACTTGGATGCACTTGATTGACATAGGATTTAAATAAGATTTAAATCTTGATTTAATCTAATTTAATTGGACTTCTTGTTAGACTAAGGTCATTCTTAATTGGATTATATTTAATCTAGTTTAAATAAAATTTAAATTAGATTTAAAATAATTTTGACATAGTCAAACAAGAGGAGTCCCAGTTAGACTAGGACTCTTTCTCTTTCATTTGCACCTAAGAAAGCCTACACCATATTTTAATTATAGATTTCTTTTTATGCTTTCTCATGCCTAATAAAATATTTCTCATGCCCCATATCAGATTATTTAGAGTAAATTTTGACTTGGTCAAAATTATGAGAAAGTTGGAAATTGTTTCCTACTTGGAAGAGTCTTCTTTGACCCAAACTTCTTCCTCCCTTGTGCACCAACTCTACCCATGCCCCTCTATCTTATTCAGTGCTTTTTCTCTTAGTTTTGTGTGTGAGAATTAGTGGTTACACGAATAAATAAGTGGAAGGGGCGTCTAGTGGGAGGGGTGTCCATGAGTTGGACGCCCCATAGAAGTTCTTCTTTGACTAGGTTTTGACCTAGTTTTGCAATATGAAGGGGATGCCTCTTTCTTTGACCATAGAGGATGTAAAAAATACTAAAAAAATGACAAAAAATTAGAGGAGATGGAGGAGAAGGTGTGGAGGATTTGTGGTGCCAAGATTCATCGAGAAGAGTCCTCAATTAAGACATCAAAGGTTGATATCTTGAAGAGACAAGGTAAGAGAAGATTGTCTTCTCTTATATTTTTCTTTTATGTTTCTCTCTTCCTATTTTATTTATGATTTTTATATGATAAAAATTTGAGAGAGAGAAAGGAAGGGCTTGAGGAATGATGGAACCAAGATCCTTAGAGAAAAGATCTTCATCTGAACATCAATCATTGATGTCATGAAGGCACAAAGGTAAGAGAAGATTATCTTCTCTTTGTTTTCTTTTGAGTATCTTATTCTTTATTATTTTATATAATTTTTATATGATAAATATCTAAGAGAGAAAGGAAGAGGGCATGGGATCTGTGCTACAATTTTATTTATGAGATCTGATCAAATCCTGATGTGAGAAGAAGAAGAGAAGAAGGTCTTCTCTTAGGATTTCCTTAAAAGCCCTTCTTCTCAATTTTATTTATGAGATTTTTATGAGAAAAATCTAAGGGTGTGATATCTGAAAAATTAGAAAAAAATCAAGAGAAGATGGTCTCCTCTGAACCTAGCATAATAGATGTTTTCAGGACATCAACCGTTAACATCCTGAAGGAGAAAATTTGTCTTCTCCTAGGGTTTTTTCATATATATTTATTTTTGATTTATGGATGATCCAAAGATTGGATTCATCCCTTATTCATCCTCATATTCTTCATCTCTTGGAGTATGCAAGAGATCCGAAGAACATGAATTTGATTAACCATCAGGAGGGATCCATGAGAAGCTAGCAATTCGAGTGGATCTTCGTTCGATGAACCTTCGATCTGTATTGTCGATTTGTGTGGATCGCTTGTAGAGGTTGGATGCATGTGAAGCTCTAAAGGCAATAATAGATTCAACCACAGAGTTCTCGATCCATGTAAAGGTAAAAGATCTGATCTCTTGATGACCTAGATGTGATCTAAGGTTAGATCTAGAATTATTCTAGACCTAGGTATTGATATGATCAAGACCACGTATGATTAATTTAATTTTAGATTTATATTTATATCATAACATGTTATAAATCCTTGACATAGGGTTTTATAATTTGATTACATGCATTTGTAGATTAAATAGTTTAACCTATGTCTTTCGCTGCTCTTTATTTTGAAAATATTTTGAAACCTATTTATGAAACCCTGCATATTTTCTATCAGTGGTATTAGAGCATCTAGGTTCTATTATAACATATTTATGTATGCTTTAGATTAAATCTAAAAATTAAAGTTAATTAAAGATCACACATACTGCCATAATGTTGTCCTGTTGTAAGGATAATCCCTTACAATGAAATGGTTGTCCTAGTATGTGCTGATCTAAATCAAAATCATAAATTATTTAGATTAGATCTAAGAAAATTTATGATTTAATTTTTTAATTTAAATCTAAATTTAATAGATATTAGATCTATTTTAGATTATTTAGATTAGATCTAAATAATAATAGGCTTGCATATACTGCCAAAAGGTTGTCCTGCTGTAAGGTTTATCCCTTACAGTGGAAAAGTTATCCTAGTATGTGATAATTCGAGAAACCTAAATCATAAAAATATTAGATGAGATTAGAAGTAATTTATTATTTATTATTAAATTTTAAATCTAAATTTAAATGGTTTATGATCTGATTTTGATCATTAAAGGAGATCCATGTGATATGTTTCATGTTTAGATCTAATCCTCGTTTTGCATATATTGATATGTAATTTTTGTATTGAATCTTGAATGTATATGTATGACATATTTATTTTAAAGAAATTAAATCATGAACTTACTTTTTGAAAAACTCTAGATTTAAAATCCTAAGACATGATCTAAATAATGAAATAAATCAGATCTAAAACTATATTTTGAATATGATTCAATATAATTTGAAAATATTTCAAACAACAAAATCAGAAACTAGTTCTGAGATTCCATAAATCTAAACCCATAAGAGTTGAACTTAATTGAGAATTAAGTGATTGTTTAGGATCTAAGTTTGGGTTTTGAAGATCCTAAGATAATTTCATAAAACATGGGTTAAAGAAAAATGGGTTAGCTTTGATCAGGTCCTTAAATGGGTTAGACCTAGGATTAGATTAAATATGGACATAGTTAAGAAATTGTCAAACCTAATTAATAGTTAATTAGGATTAGGTCATTTCTATGGATCACTCCAATAGTTGTAGTTGATCAAGGTCCATACATCTAACAAATGGATGCTGATCGTGGCTCAGTGGTCGAGCACTAGTCTTTTGGTAGACCAAATCAAAATTGATAAATCAATTGATGACTAAGGTATGTCTGGCATCCCAGACTGGTGGTTTTTAATTGGTAGCCTGCTTACCTGGCCATTTCTGATGGTGTCTAAGCAAGCCTTGGCAGACCCTACCACCGATCTCACTTACCTAGCCAATGTGGTTAATCAAGTTTTTGATTAGGTTGCTCATTGATTCATGCTAACCCATGTCACATAGAAAATCAGTAAGACCGATTTTATTTAGTGAGACTGATTTAGGTGCTCATGGACTGTAATTGATCCTAGTCCTCATTCGGTGACTTGCAAAGTTAGTGGGAGGACTTGACTTGGTGAAGTCAATGGAAGCAAATTGGTCCATACCCTTTCTATTCTTAAATCACTAATAATTTAAATCTTCTAAAATTATTAGGTCCTTAAAATGACAAAGTTATGGGGATAATGGAGTCATAGCCTCCCATTAAGGTGTTTGATAATGGATCCGTTAACTCAATAATCATTGGAGGCCCAAAGGCCTGGTGCTTGTTGACTAATGGAATTATCATCCATCATTTGATGACTTGGATGTGTCTCTCTAATGGTGGTTGGGATGGCGAACCAAAGTTGGGCCTGATCATTCTTTGGTTGGATGCGCCAAGTATGGTCATGTTAATGATTGGACCTAACTAGACCCTTTTCTGAGAAGGCCAAAGCTAACTGATTAGGGCCTAGGGAAAAATTAAAATTACTAAAAATTATTTAGAAAAATAATTGGTTACGAACCATCCTTAGATGTGCATGGATGGGCCAACCAAAAATGGGCTTGTGTGCAGTCTATGTGGATTCTACTATCTACTAAGGAATTAAAGTAATTCTCTGAATTGGAGGTAGAGGCTACCAATTTTAATAAAATAGTGGAAGAACCTTCAGACTAAAGTCCAAGTCTTTAGGATTAAAATGATTCATATACAATAGGTTATTGTTCTCTATTAAGGCTAAATTCTAATTGCTCCTATCACTATTAGATAGTGAAGACTTATGGACCCAACTTCGATAATCAGTATCGAAAATTGAATATTGGTTTAGTAGTATGAATGGATTCATATTGGTGCTTATGAGCCTCGTCAAAATAGTTATTCCAAGGTTAATCCAAATCAGTCATAGTGCTTCTAATGTTCGAAACAGGGTCATAGGAAGATGATTTGTCTTGCTTTCCTTGACCACAATAGGCTGAACAAAAGAAAGGAGCAAAAGTTGCTCATTAAAGATGTTATATGATAACACCTTAAAACTTCTCTATATGTAATTTTACTACTTGGGTATTAGATACGAATGGTCTTATGCAATTCATTGCAAAGACTTAAGGTAAGTGGAATGTACACACCCAAGTTAGATCATGTCATGGATGTCTATGTTTGGCACTACAGGCTTAGTCATATTGACAAAAATAAGATAAACAGGTTAGCTTGAGAGGAAAACCTCGATATCAATGATTGTGAATTATTGATAGCCTATGAATCTTGTCTTCTTGGAAAGATGACAAAGTCATCTTTTACTGAAAAAGATAATGTTCTAAGTCTTATACATAGTGATGTATGTGGACCTTGAACTTAAGTGCCAAAGGAAGACATTAATATTTCATTATAGATGACCTATCTGGGGATGGATACATCTGGGATGAATCATTTAAAATATTCAAATTATTCAATAATGAAATATTCAAATGATTCAATAATGAAAAGAAAAAATAAACTGGATAAGGTATTAAAACTCTTTGATCAGATCGAGGAGGCAAATACTTATCCAGTGAGTTTGTGACATATCTAGGAGAGAATATGATTGTCTCTCAATGGATTCCTTTTTGGAACACAGTGTATCTAAAAGGAGAAATTAAACATTGTTAGACATGGTTCAATCCACAATAGGGTATACTTGTCTGCCTGTTGTAGGGTTTTGCTCTTGTGACTATTTTTTTACTCTAAAAATTTATACCGAGTTAATATGTTGCATTGACTCCATATGGGATATGGATTGGGCATAGACCTAGACTCTCTTACTTTCAGATTTGGAGTTGATCAGCCTATATCATATATTTGCACACAAATAAACTTGGATCCTAGTCCAATAAGTGTTTAAGGGTTATTAATTCTGCTATGCTAAAGAACATTAGATGTTCATCAGCAGTAGGGCATTCCATTTGAAAAGGAGTTCCTTAGAGAAGAAAATGATGCCTATCAAGTTGAACTTGTAAAATTTTGACTGGTAGAAAAGAATCGATGTTATCCGATAAACCTCAGAACTTGATTTGATCAGATCAAATTCGGAGCCCATTAAAGTATCACCTTTAAGGTGATCCGATAGATTATCGCATTATCCAGATAGATACTTCAGTATCTAGGTTCAGGATGGCGATCATGTTGAGCTTAATGAAAATAATAAGGATCCGATCACCTATAATGATATAGTGCAGCGGCCTGATTCTAAGAAGTGGCTTGGAGCCATATGATCCAAATTGAAGTCTATGAAAATCAATAGTATATGGACACTAGTTGATCACCTAAAGGGATAAAACGCATTGGATGTGAATGGATTTTTAATAGGATCAAAGTAGCACAGACGAGAAGGTAAGGACTTATAAAGCCCATCTGAGTATCATCTCAGAGTTTGAACATACATTCTGAACGTATATCTTAGTTATGAACAAAGACAAACTCTGCACTTATTATTGAGAAAAATGTTTTGTAGTATTATTACTTGTGATGTTTGAGGATGAAATTCTCTTAATCCAGAATAGCATTCCAACATTGTAAGGAATAAAGGTTTAGCTATCATCTTATTTATTTACGTATGAGATTAGACATGGTATACTCACTAAAGGTAGTGAGTAGATGTCAGTCTGATCTAAGTAAGAGTCACTGGAGGATTGTATAGACAATCCCTAAGTATTTAGAAAATACTAAGATCGAGTGACTCAAATATAGAAGTACTGACTTAAAATATATGGATGTTTTGATTTCAGTTAGAACAAGATGACAACAAGAGAATGTTGACTCATACCCTAATTATAGGAGCAATCTATTGGAAAGGTTCCAACCAGGATACTTTAGCCTATTCAGTTAGTGATGTAGAGCACATCGTAGCATATGATGCTGCCATGTAAGCTATTGAAGTTCCTTAGCAGGTTGGGAGTGGCACCCTCCACCAATAGTCTAGTCCTATCGTAGCACTAGAGCCATAGCTCGGGCTAAAGAACCGAAGGACCAGCATATTCGACATCAATTTTATCTTAGATATTTGATCTGGGTGACGTCGAACTTTAGAAGATCGATGTAAAAGGACTTGACTGACCCATTTCCCAAGGCCTTGGAACTAAGGAGTTCTATAAACATAAGTGAAAGATAAGATATTTGATATCATTCTGATTGTCTTTAGTCCAAGTGGGAGTTGTTGGAAAATATGTTCTAAAGCCAATCATCTAAGTAGTAGATGATTGAAATTAGTATATGAATTATCTAATAATAATAGTAATTTAGCTATTTCATCATTAAAGTTCTATCTTCCTTAAATAAACTCCTAAATTATGATGAAGTTCTTAGAACCATAATCAATCGATAAAGGAGGATTTATCAGATGGTTCTTAAATTATTAATGATCAAATGATAAATTATTAATAAGGATGATAACTTATCGAGTGTAGGTCGCTATATGCCATATGCGTTGGTTGTCCTCATAACCAAGTGGTATGGAGACACTGGTATGGCATGTAGGTGAGATGTTGGAGTACATCTGCACTGAACATGATCAATGTAGCACTCTACTATCAAGAGTATCTAGCTAAGGCCAATGGATATAAGTGTCCCTTCGACCTGAGATTGCCACGGTGACTTGCAAGCAACTCACTGTACTTTGGTGCCGGACTACCTGTATTTGTAATATAGGTAATGAAAGATTTTTGGGTATAGTAAAGTACTTATAGAGTTGGTGTGTGAGTAAAGATGGGATTGACCACTCCTGATTAACTTTAGGAAGAGAATTTCTCACTGTGTTTCAATTTAGCAAAACCTAGGCCTGGGTAATCCTCGTGAGGTGTCACACGATTTGCAAAATTTTGAGACACAATAGAGATGACTTATATGAGTATTTGACAGCATACTCGATGTCGTCTTTAGCATTATTAGTCATAGGGATGAATTATATGGTAACCGTGGGCCAGGGTTCTAAGAATGTTGCTTTGCATACATTCGACTTATCCGGATGTCAGGAATCATTACTAGATGGTAACTTCGATTAGTACAAAAATTTTTTCCTGTACTACTGACTTAGGTTTAAACCTATGGGGTCACACATATGAAAGCTTGTAACCTGATTGGATAGTTAATCGATGATTGAGAATCGTTTTGACGTCAAACATTCAATGTGATTGATGTTTGACCTAATGCAAGTGTTGTAGGAGGATCGATTAGCAATTGGTTTGCTAATTGGCTTAATTTGATTGAGCAATTGGGTTGAGATCATGTCTAATTAGATTCAATTAGAATTGAGTTAGATTTAATTAGATTATGTCTAATTAGTTTATTGGATAACCCAGTTGCAAGGGAAGAACAATTCTTTGTTTGACTAGGACTTGGGTGCACCTGATTGACTTAGGATTTAAATCAGATTTAAATCCTGATTTAATCTAATTTAATTGGCATTCTAGTTGGACTAGGATCATCCTTAATTAGACTATATTTAATCTAGTTTAAATAAAATTTAAATTAGATTTAAAATAATTTTGACCAAGTCAAACAAGAGGAGTCCCAATTGGACTGAGACTCTCTCTCTTTCACTTATGCCTAAGAAAGCCCACACCATATTTTAATTCTAGATTATTTTCTATATTTTCTCACACCTAATAAAAGGTTTCCCATGCCCTAGATCAGATTATTTGGAATAAATTTTGACTTGATCAAAATTATGAAGAAGTTGAAAATTGTTTCCTACTTGGAAGAGTCTTCTTTGACCCAAACTGCTACCTCCCTTGTGTGCCAACTCTACCCACACACCCCAATCTTATTGAGCCCTTTTTCTCTTTGTTTTATGTGTGAGAATCAGTGGTTACATGAGAAAATAAGTTCGGGGGGCGTCCAAGAGTTGGACGCCCCATAGAAGTCCTCCATTGACTAGGTTTTGACCTAGTTTTGTAATATAAGGGAGAAGCATATTTCTTTGACCATAGAAGATGTGACAAATCCTCGAAAAATTATGAAAAATCAGAGGAGGATGAGGAGAAGGTGTGGAGGATTTGTGGTGCAAGATTCACTTAAGGAAGAGAATGTCTCGCTGTATTTCAATTTAGCAAAACTTAGGCCAAGATAATCCTCATGAGGTGTCACTGGATTTGCAAAATTTTGATACACAATAGAAATGATTGGTATGAGTATTTGACAGCATACTCATTGTTGTCTTAAGCATTATTGGTCATAGGGATGAATTATATGGTTACCATGGGCTAGGGTTCTAAGAATGTTGCTTTGCATACATTCGACCTATCCGAACGTCGAAAATCAATGCTAGATGGTAACTTTGATTGGTACAAAAATTGATTCTTATACTATTGACATAGGTTTGAACCAATGGGGTCACCCACATTAGAGCTTGTAACCTGATCGGATGGTTAATCGATGATTTAGAATCATTTTGAGGTCAAACATTCAATGTGATTGATGTTTGACCTAATGCAAGTGTTGCAGGAGGATCGATTAGTAATTGGATTGCTAATTGGCTTAATTTGATTGAACAATTGGGCTGAGATCAAGTCTAATTAGATTTAATTATAATTTATTTAGATTTAATTAGATTAAGTCTAATTGATTTATTGGATAAGCCAATTGCAAGAGAAGAACAATTTCTTGTTTGAGTAGGACTTGGGTGCACCTGATTGACATAGGATTTAAATCAGATTAAAAATTTTAATTTAATGTAATTTAATTGGGCTTCTAGTTAGACTATGATCTTACTTAATTGGGTTATATTTAATTTAGTTTAAATAAAATTTAAATTAGATTTAAAATAATTTTGATCTAGTCAAACAAGAGGAGTCCCAGTTGGACTAGGACTCTTTCTCTTTCACTTGCACCTAAGAAAGCCTACACCATATTTTAATTATTGATTTCTTTTTATGTTTTTCCATTCCTAATAAAAGGTTTACCATGCCCCATATCAGATTATTTAGAGTAAATTTTGACTTGGTCAAAATTATGAGGAAGTTGGAAATTGTTTCCTACTTGGAAGAGTCTTCTTTGACCCAAACTTCTTCCTCCCTTGTGCGCCAACTCTACCCACTACCCTCTATCTTATTCAACCCTTTTTCTCTTAGTTTTGTGTGTGAGAATCAGTGGTTACATAAAATAATAAGTGGAAGGGGCGTCTAGTGGGAGGGGTGTCCAAGAGTTGGACGTCCCATAGAAGTCCTCATTTGACTAGGTTTTGACCTAGTTTTGCAATATAAAGGGGATGCCTCTTTCTTTGACCATAGAGGATGTGAAAAATACTACAAAAATCATAAAAAAAATTAGAGGTGGAGAAGGAGAAGGTGTGGAGGATTTGTGGTGCCATGATTCATCGAGAGGAGCCCTTAATTGAGACATCAAAAGTTGATATCTTGATGAGACAAGGTAAGAGAAGATTGTCTTCTCTTATATTTTTTGTTTATGTTTCTCCCTTTCTATTTTATTTTTGATTTTTATATGATAAAAATTTGAGAGAGAGAGAGAGGAAGGGCTTGAGGAAAGGTGACACGAAGATTCTTAGAGAAAAGGTCTTCATCTGGACATCAATCGTTGATGTCATGAAGGCACACAGGTAAGAGAAGATTATCTTCTCTTTATTTTCTTTTGATTATCTTCTTCTTCATTATTTTATATAATTTTTATATGGTAAAGATCTGAGATAGAGAGAGGAAGAGGGCATGAGATTTTTGCTCCAAGGTGTTGGGGCTTGGTGATCATTTTTGGACATGATCTGATCAAATCCTGATGCGAGAAGAAAAAGAGAAGAAGGCCTTCTCTTAGGATTTTCTTGAGAGCCTTTCTTCTCAATTTTATTTGAGATATGAGAAACAAGGGTTTACTAAAAATTAAAAAATTGATCTCCAAAAAAATTTTAAAAACATTACACTGAGAAATTTAATCCATTTTTATGTATTATTTATTTATTTTGATTTTTCCTCTGTTAGATATATGTGCCCTAGAAGCCAGAATTGGCTGACACTTGTAATACACTTCTAGGGGCAAAATTATAATTTTGACTAAAATCAATAAAATGGGTTATTTTCTATCACATATGTGTATTTAGTGTCTGTGATACATCCTTTGAGTTAATGGTAATGATAATTCATATTTTCAAGAGTTGAAAATTTAAGACATGAATAATCATTATTAACTCATAAAATTGCTCCCGACCATAGGATCATCACGAGGATGGTGATTGATCCGGAAGGTTGGTGTACAATCGCTTCTCTTTAGTAGATGAGTCTTGAGTCTACGGTGTGGAGACACCAAGCGAGAGTACAGGTACTCGTTAGAGAACGAGGGCACTGAGCGTGACCACCTCGAGTAGTCATTAGGGAGTCTACCTTCTCGTCAATGACTGACTCGATGCTGCAGTAGTGTGTCTGGTTCTTTGACCTGAGGATGCATCGGCAGTTCACCTTGAGGGTGTTATAGTTTGACTACACCATTACTCGGATCTCCTAGCCATATGGAACCCTGAGGTGTATGTTGGCTATAGCATGTTCATTGTAGGAACTGGATTGCATCAAGATGGAATCTATCTACCTCGGTGGTAGAGGAGCAGCCCTATGATGATCATGAGAATCAAGTCCAGAAGCCCATGGCCATGGCAGAGTGAAATAATAGAAAGAGTTTCTATTTAGATTTTCACATTGGACTCGAATCGAATGATTACATCATATGACAGAGACTAGGGTTTGACGAGTTCACCTTAACCCTAATCTGATCGGGGCTCAAGATAGAAGAACTTAATCACACAGGTAGCTGCACCAAGAGGTTCGCATTCAGCTCTGATGGGTTGCCACCATATACTGCTAGGTGTCACTGGTGGATTTTGGGAGCAATTAGAATGATTTAGATGATCGATCATTCTAGCTGTTCGAATCAGAAGAGTTCTGATCCATCGAAAGGAGTTTCGATGATGTCGATGATAGAGATCATGACATATCCCATTACCATACAGAACTGAACCTAACTGGGTCACACAAACAAGGGTTTGAATCTGGTGATCATCAATTGAACTGATCTAGTTCAATTGATCTGAATGAGATTCAATTAGGTTCAAGGAAATCGTGCTAGCACTCGATTGAACCTAACGTTCTTCTTTTGCTATCATAAATAAGTTGTCCTGTCTGAGCCAAAGGAGTTTGTGCTCAATCAGAGGCCTTCATATGGTCTGACTGGAGGTTGTCCAAGTCAGAAAAGGTTGTCTTATTTTGTAAGACATTACCTGCCATTTTTGGTCACCTGCCATTTCTTGTTCTTTGACTTTGGTCAAAAGTCTACCTTTGACTGGTCAAACGTTGACCATTGACACTTTGACTTTTGACCACATGTCATGCACCTATTGGAGAGCTGGTGGGGGCCTGTCCCCCTGCCAGAACCTGGCAAGGAGAAGGGCGCACGCCACCCTAGGCGTGTGCCCAAGTTGGAGGCGCCTAGGAGTCCTTGTTGGACAAGGACTCCATCTCCTTTTTGGATTCCAATTAGAGTTCTTCTAAGAACCAACTTTGACTGGTCTTAGGCACCCTCTAAGGAGGAATCCAGGGGACTCTATTCCCACCAATCAGATTTAGATCTGATTTCACAAAGGGTTGTGATTGGTTGGGAAGAAGAGGAGTTGGATCACGCTTAGTCTATAAATAAGACCCTGCGCCCAACTCAGAAAAAGATTCAATTGAGAATTGAGAAACCCCACGCCCCAAGGCTGCCTCTCCCCTCCCTCTCCATGCCAAACCACCTTCTCCCCTTGCTCTCCACGTCCAAAAGGAGTTTTGGACCTTGGTTGGTGCGATTCAGATCAAAGAAAGGCGATCAAAAGTAAGAAGGCTGCGCTGCTGCAAAGGACGACTGCTCATCTTCAAAAAGAGTTTTGAAGATCCTCCAGATCAGATCCAGATCTAATTTTTGGAGGTGTGATAGAGAAGAAGAGGATCTCCAGATCCAACCCTGAGTGGATACCGGTAGAGGCCAGGCGCTTGCGTGGCTAAGATCCAGAACCTTCCGCTGCAAACAGGATCATCAACAGGGTAATAGGATTACCCAGATCAGGTAAATTAAATTTGATTTAATTTATCTTTTAATTTTATTTTATTAAAATAATAAGAATCAGATCTAAAACATATCAAGATCTGATTGGGATCAAGAGAAAAATTTTTGAAATATATCTCTTGATCTGATCAGATCTGAACGAACCTGGACCGGGAAATCAGGATTTCCCTTCAACTGGTATCAGAGCCATGGTTCTAAAATTATTTAGATCTGATTTTAAATTTATTTTAATTAGAAAATAATTGATTTTCAGATGTCACATGAGATGTGATCAGATCTGAAATCAGAAAAAATTAAAATTAAATAATTTGGATCTAAGATTAGAAGATATGCATGACTAGTTCTAGAATAGAATAGTTCTATAGAATAGTCTTGCATGTTTTTGATTTAATCTGATTAAATCATATTTTAGATCTTTTTATTTACTATTTTTTGATATTATAAGTGTTATAATAACATCTAAAAAATAGCAAATAAAAATTATTTAATTTTTGAATATCATATGAGATATGATTGATGCATGTCTAGACTAGTTGTAGAATAGTTCTACATAATTGTCTAGATTAGAATTTATTTTGATTAGATCAATTTAAATCTAATTTTTTAGATTATTATGAGATAATTTAGATCTGAAAATATGCATGATTTGATACATGAGATGTATGCAAAATATGCCATGATTAGATCTACTTTATATATGAGATATATGATATAGATCTGATATTGTTTTGTAGTATTGAATGTTCCTGATTAAGGCGTTCCTCTTGGCCGTCCGGTCATAAGAACGAAGAAGGGTTTAAAGGCCCTCTCTTCCCATTCGATGGGGTGTTCTTATGATGTGTAGGGGTGCTGCGTGTTCGTCCTTAATCAGAAACCCAAAACTTACTTTCTGCAAAACCCTAGATCCTGAAACCCTAGGATTTATTGTGCATATTTTGTTTATGAACCCTACTTAATTAAGAATTAAGTTTATGGAATATTAATTAGGTCTAAAATTGAGAATTTCAGATCTAAGACATATTCATAATACTGGGTTCGGGCTTGGGTAGCTCAATTAGGTCTAAGCGGTTGATCAAACCGAATCAAGAGTTGGTTAGATGGGATCAACAATGCTTAAATTGACCAGCCTAATAGGATTAAGTCTGGGTCAAGATCGAGTCACGATCAAGCAAGACCTAATTAGGCTCAGAGGTTAGAGTCTGGATTGTAGGCTAACCCAATTGGTTCTGACTCAACAATTTGGTGTCTAAGGTAAGTTTGGCACAGACGACCGACTGGTTTTTAATTGGAAGCTACTCGACCTGAATGCGTTCTTGTACGAGTTAATGGCATATTCCTTCCACCGGTCTCACTTACCTGGCCATATCTGTTGACACAGTTCTGATCTGAGGTGGTCAATAATCCGAGCTAACCCATGCCACTAGGTTAGTCATAATTGTTATGACTAAGCCAAGTCTAGTTTAATGAGACCTGAATCAATTCTCCCTAAGAAAAGATTAAGTCTGAGGTCTTCCACCATTGTAGATGTGCGGGCCCTTCCCGGGGTTGATTGTTCTCGGCTGGATACAGTGGCTCAGTTGCACCGGGAAGATGCAACCATGTCTATTAGGCATTGGATGCTATGGGCTGGAGGATGAGTTGGGCTCAATATTTTGGATACGGTGAGAGACTCAATTAGGAACCCAGTCTATGCAAATGGTGGGTCTGACTTAACTAAGGAGTGGATCAATATTTCGGATACGGTGAGATTCATGAATTAGAGACCAAGTTTGGGTGCACCATGATTAGAGAATCATTGAACAAGAGTTGTTCACTCATTGGCTAACCCATCACCAATAACTGTTAGGTGAGGTGATGAGTCAGTTGGTGAGACCGCACCACCCACTAGAAATCATTAATCGTGGAGATTTTTCGCATCTCTACAGAGGGAGTGTAGGGATCCGAGAAAATAGTGGGAGCTAATTTGTTTAAAAATAAAATCCCTAAATAAATTGGTCAAGTCAAAATTACAGTATCTAACTAGAATCTTTGACTCTCTACAGGAAAATGTCTGCGTCCAACCCATTGGCACGTATCCTGGACACACATAGACTGACCGGACCCAATTATAAAGATTGGCTCAGGAACTACAAAATTATTTTGGGTTCTGAGAAGTTAACCCATGTTTTGGACCAGGACCCTCCCACATTACCAGCCCGTCCATCTGTTGAACAGAGAGCGTCTCTGGAAAAATGGATTGACGAAGATAATAAGGCCAGATATTACATGTTGGGCTCGATGTCTGATGAGCTCCAGCGCCAACATGAGGATATCGGGACTGCTCGCCAAATGTTGGCTCACCTGCAGGAGATGTTTGGTGAACAGAGTCGCGCAGCCAAATATCAAGTCACAAAATGACTTTTTAAGGCTAAGATGCGTGATGGGCAGTCAGTCCAAGATCACTGTCTGACAATGATCAAGGACATGGAAGAGCTTGAGAAGCTCGGTGTGAAGTTGGACTTGGACCTGCAGAACGATATTATTCTGCAATCCTTGACTGATGCATATGGGCAATTCATCATGAATTACCACATGCATAAACTTCAGAATTCCTTGGCCGAATTAATGAATATGCTGGTTACCGCTGAGCTTTCTATGAAAGGTTCTAAAGGCTCAGTTCTTGCTATGGAACGGACTTCTTCCAAAAGAAAGTCTTATGGAAAGAAAAAGAAGTCTGTGAAAAAGCAAAAGGTGGAAGGATCAAAGAAGAAGAAGGCAGAGCCGAAGAAAAAGGCCGATGGCAAAGGAAAGTGTTTCCATTGCAACAGCGACGGCCATTGGAAGCGGAACTGCCCTACTTACCTGGCCACCCTGAAGAACAAGAAGGAAGGTCCTTCTGGAGGTATGCTCGTTATTGAGTCTAACCTTACGGTTTCTTCTGCATCCAGTTGGGTGCTTGACTCTGGTTCTAGTGCTCATCTGTGCACTTCTATGCAGGGTCTTGAGGATAGCAGGAGGCTGAGGGATGGAGACATGATCCTACGCATTCGGTAATGGAGCAAGAGTTGCTGCAGTAGCCGTGGGAACATACCCTCTTCGATTACCATCTGGTTTAGACTTAGTTTTGAAAGACTGTTATTTTGTGCCTGCAGCTAGCAGGAATTTGATTTCTGTTTCATGCTTAGCACAAGAAGGTTATGTGATCACCTTCTTTAAGGACCATTGTAACATTCTTTATGAAAGAAATAAAATTGCAAATGGTTTCCTTATTAATGGTCTTTATCAGCTACATATTGATGTACCTGTTCTAACTATCGAGCAAAACGTGAATGCCAAACGACCTAGGGATAGTCCAAACGACAGATATCTATGGCACCTGAGATTAGGTCATATAGCAGAAGATAGGATCAACAAATTGGAGAAAAATGGGCTATTGAGTCCATTGACTTCGAGTCATATCCAACTTGTGAATCCTTGTCTTCAAGGCAAAATGACTAAACTCCCTTTTGTTAGGACATGGGGAGAGGGCCACAGATCTCCTTGCCCTAGTACATACTGATGTGTGCGGCCCATTTGATGTGCCGGCTAGAGGCAATTTTGTCTACTTCATTACCTTTACCGATGATCTGTCTAGGTATGGGTATGTGTATCTTATGAGACACAAGTCTGAAGCTTTTGAAAAGTTCAAAGAATTCAGACATGAAGTAGAAAAACAAACAGGAAAACCCATTAAGGTTCTTCGATCAGATCGAGGAGGTGAATACCTTAGCAGGGAATTCCTAGACTATCTCAAGGATAATGGCATAGTCTCTCAATGGACTCCACCAGGAACACCTCAACTCAACGGGGTTTCAGAATGGAGAAATCGGACTCTATTGGATATGGTTCGATCCATGATGAGCTTCACAGACCTCCCTGATTTCCTTTGGGGACACTCATTGTTAACTTCAATCTATCTACTGAATAGGGTTCCCTCTAAAACCGTTCCTACCACACCGTATGAGATATGGCACGGTAAGAAACCAAGTCTGAGTCATCTCAGAATTTGGGGTTGTCCGGCTCATGTCAAAAGACAACAAGCGGACAAGTTAGAGTTTAGGTCCTTTCAGAGCTCGATTCATAGGATATCCTAAAGAGTCATTAGGATACTATTTCTACATTCCAGAAGACCACAATGTGATTGTGAGTCGACATGCCATCTTTCTTGAAAAATAGTTTATTCAAGATAGCGGCATTGGAAAATAGATCAAGCTTGATGAGAAAGTCTCACAAGTGGAACGAGCTAAGGACCAAGTGGAACCAAATCAGGTTGAGCCAATAAGAACACTACCTCCTCCACCTCGTAGATCGGAAAGAGTTTTCCCGTCCCCCTGAAAGATACTTAGGTATTATTTCAGAGGAAGTAGAGGAAATGTTCCTCGTAGGTAATGGTGCTCATGGTGATGATCCCAAAACCTACAACGAGGCGATATCAGATATCGACTCCGAGAAATGGCTAGAGGCAATGCAGTCAGAAATTGACTCGATGCACTCAAACCAAGTCTGGACCTTGGTAGATCCACCAGAAGGTATAGTACCTATTGGATGTAAATGGATCTTCAAGAGAAAGATTGGTGCAGATGGGAATGTGGAGACATTCAAGGCTAGACTAGTGGCAAAAGGTTATAGTCAACGCGAAGGCATTGACTATCAGGATACCTTTTCCCCAGTGGCTATGCTAAAATCCATCCGCACATTGCTTGCCTGTTGCAGCCTATTTCGATTATGAAATATGGCAAATGGACGTGAAAACGGCATTCCTAAATGGATATCTTGAGGAAGATATCTATATGGAACAGCCGCTAGGTTTCACATCCAGTGATACTGATCACAAGGTTTGCAAGCTGCAAAGGTCCATATATGGACTTAAGCAAGCATCTCGGAGCTGGAACACTCGTTTCAATGATGTGATCAAAAAGTTTGGTTTCATCAAAAATGAAGAGGAACCATGTGTTTTCAAAAAGGGTCAGTGGGAGCGCTGTTGTCTTCCTCGTATTGTACGTGGATGACATCCTCCTTATTGGGAATGATATTCCCATGTTGACGATCAGTCAAAGATGTGGTTGTCCAAGGAATTCTCCATGAAAGACCTAGGTGAAGCATCCTTTATTCTAGGAATTAAGGTCTATAGGGATAGACCGAATAGGATGCTAGGACTTTCACAGAAGATGTACATAGAGGAAGTACTAAAGAGGTTTAGTATGGAAAACTCTAAGAGGGGATTAATACCCTTCAGACATGGTATTCATCTTTCCAAGAAGATGTGCCCTAGCACACCTGAGGAAATAGAACGCATGAGCAAGATCCCTTATGCTTCTGCAATAGGGAGCCTCATGTATGCCATGCTATGTACACGACCTGATATAGCCCATGCTGTGAGTGTCACAAGCAGATATCAGTCAAATCCAGGTGAAGAACACTGGACTTCTGTGAAATGTATCCTTAAGTACTTGAGAAGAACTAAGGATATGATGTTGGTCTTTGGTAATGGAGAACTCCAAGTCCAGGGATACACAGACTCAGATTTCATGTCTGATATAGATGATCGAAAGTCGACATCTGGCAGACTGTTTGTGTGCAATGGTGGTGCTGTCAGCTGGAAGAGTTCCAAGCAAACGGTGATACCACCCCATCCACGATTACCTCGAGAAGGGTTACGTCGAGGTCAAGAGAGTCAACTCCACAGATAATGTGGCAGACCCACTTACAAAGCCGTTGGGCCAGCAGAAGATCGAAGCCCACCTTGAGAAGATGGGACTTAGACTTGTAGCCAATTGGCTTTAGGACAAGTGGGAGATTGTTAGATATATGTGCCCTAGAAGCCAGAATTGGCTGACACTTGTAATACACTTCTAGGGGCAAAATTATAATTTTGACTAAAATCAATAAATGGGTTATTTTCTATCACATATGTGTATTTAGTGTCTGTGATACATCCTTTGAGTTAATGGTAATGATAATTCATATTTTCAAGAGTTGAAAATTTAAGACATGAATAATCATTATTAACTCATAAATTGCTCCCGACCATAGGATCATCACGAGGATGGTGATTGATCCGGAAGGTTGGTGTACAATCGCTTCTCTTTAGTAGATGAGTCTTGAGTCTACGGTGTGGAGACACCGGAGCGAGAGTACAGGTACTCGTTAGAGAACGAGGGCACTGAGCGTGACCACCTCGAGTAGTCATTAGGGAGTCTACCTTCTCGTCAATGACTGACTCGATGCTGCAGTAGTGTGTCTGGTTCTTTGACCTGAGGTGCATCGGCAGTTCACCTTGAGGGTGTTATAGTTTGACTACACCATTACTCGGTCTCCTAGCCATATGGAACCCTGAGGTGTATGTTGGCTATAGCATGTTCATTGTAGGAACTGGATTGGCATCAAGATGGAATCTATCTACCTCGGTGGTAGAGGAGCAGCCCTATGATAATCATGAGAATCAAGTCCAGAAGCCCATGGCCATGGCAGAGTGAAATAATAGAAAGAGTTTCTATTTAGATTTTCACATTGGACTCGAATCGAATGATTACATCATATGACAGAGACTAGGGTTTGACGAGTTCACCTTAACCCTAATCTGATCGGGGCTCAAGATAGAAGAACTGAATCACACAGGTAGCTGCACCAAGAGGTTCGCATTCAGCTCTGATGGGTTGCCACCATATACTGCTAGGTGTCACTGGTGGATTTTGGGAGCAATTAGAATGATTTAGATGATCGATCATTCTAGCTGTTCGAATCAGAAGAGTTCTGATCCATCGAAAGGAGTTTCGATGATGTCGATGATAGAGATCATGACATATCCCATTACCATACAGAACTGAACCTAACTGGGTCACACAAACAAGGGTTTGAATCTGGTGATCATCAATTGAACTGATCTAGTTCAATTGATCTGAATGAGATTCAATTAGGTTCAAGGAAATCGTGCTAGCACTCGATTGAACCTAACGTTCTTCTTTTGCTATCATAAATAAGTTGTCCTGTCTGAGCCAAAGGAGTTTGTGCTCAATCAGAGGCCTTCATATGGTCTGACTGGAGGTTGTCCAAGTCAGAAAAGGTTGTCTTATTTTGTAAGACATTACCTGCCATTTTTGGTCACCTGCCATTTCTTGTTCTTTGACTTTGGTCAAAAGTCTACCTTTGACTGGTCAAACGTTGACCATTGACACTTTGACTTTTGACCACATGTCATGCACCTATTGGAGAGCTGGTGGGGGCCTGTCCCCCTGCCAGAACCTGGCAAGGAGAAGGGCGCACGCCACCCTAGGCGTGTGCCCAAGTTGGAGGCGCCTAGGAGTCCTTGTTGGACAAGGACTCCATCTCCTTTTTGGATTCCAATTAGAGTTCTTCTAAGAACCAACTTTGACTGGTCTTAGGCACCCTCTAAGGAGGAATCCAGGGGACTCTATTCCCACCAATCAGATTTAGATCTGATTTCACAAAGGGTTGTGATTGGTTGGGAAGAAGAGGAGTTGGATCACAGCTAGTCTATAAATAAGACCCTGTACCCAACTCAGAAAGATTAATTGAGATTGAGAAGAGTTTCCCATGCCCCAAGGCTGCCTCTCCCCTCCTTCTCCATGCCAAACCACCTTCTCCCCTTGCTCTCCACGTCCAAAAGGAGTTTTGGACCTTGGTTGGTGCGATTCAGATCAAAGAAAGGCGATCAAAAGCAAGAAGGCTGCGCTGCTGCAAAGGACGACTGCTGATCTTCAAAAAGAGTTTTGAAGATCCTCCAGATCAGATCCAGATCTGATTTTTGGAGGTGTGATAGAGAAGAAGAGGATCTCCAGATCCAACCCGAGTGGATACCGGTAGAGGCCAGGCGCTTGCGTGGCTAAGATCCAGAACCTTCCGCTGCAAACAGGATCATCAACAGGGTAATAGGATTACCCAGATCAGGTAAATTAAATTTGATTTAATTTATTTTTTAATTTTATTTTATTAAAATAATAAGAATCAGATCTGAAACATATCAAGATCTGATTGGGATCAAGAGAAAAATTTTTGAAATATATCTCTTGATCTGATCAGATCTGAACGAACCTGGATCGGGAAATCAGGATTTTCCTTCAAATTCAAAAAGCAAAGAAAATTAAACCAAGGCTGACTCCTGATATATCCTTGATGTAGGGTTTTCATAATTTGATTACATGCATTTATAGATTAAATAGTTCTAATCTCCATGTCAAGTATTTGTTCTCTTTATTAGAAAGAAATTTTAAAATCGATGCATGAATCCCTACATCTTTCCTATCAATCTCTTTTGCTGTTCTTTCTCAATGGAACAACAAGTGGTATCAAAGCCAAGAGGGGTCAGGTTGTTCCAAGGGTTGTTGTTGTTAGATATATGTGCCCTAGAAGCCAGAATTGGCTGACACTTGTAATACACTTCTAGGGGCAAAATTATAATTTTGACTATAAATCAATAAAATAGGTTATTTTCTATCACATATGCATATTTAATGTCTGTGATACATCCTTTGAGTTAATGGTAATGATAATTCATATTTTCAAGAGTTGAAAATTTAAGACATGAATAATCATTATTAACTCATAAAATGCTCCCGACCATAGGATCATCATGAGGATGGTGATTGATCCGAAAGGTTGGTGTACAATCGCTTCTCTTTAGTAGATGAGTCTTGAGTCTACGGTGTGGAGACACCGGAGCGAGAGTACAGGTACTCGTTAGAGAACGAGGGCACTGAGCGTGACCACCTCGAGTAGTCATTAGGAAGTCTACCTTCTCGTCAATGACTGACTCGATGCTGCAGTAGTGTGTCTGGTTCTTTGACCTGAGGTGCATCGGCAGTTCACCTTGAGGGTGTTATAGTTTGACTACACCATTACTCGTCTCCTAGAATCCTGAGGTGTATGTTGGCTATAGCATGTTCATTGTAGGAACTGGATTGCATCAAGATGGAATCTATCTACCTCGGTGGTAGAGGAGTAGCCCTATGATGATCATGAGAATCAAGTCCAGAAGCCCATGGCCATGGCAGAGTGAAATAATAGAAAGAGTTTCTATTTAGATTTTCACATTGGACTTGAATCGAATGATTACATCATATGACAGAGACTAGGGTTTGACGAGTTCACCTTAACCCTAATCTGATCGGGGCTCAAGATAGAAGAACTTAATCACACAGGTAGCTGCACCAAGAGGTTCGCATTC
>QRFJ01005731.1:0-35884 GCA_006176705.1 Cocos nucifera
TTGATCCACTCCTTAGTTAAGTCAGACCCACCATTTGCACAGACTGGATTCCTAATTGAGTCTCTCACCGTATCCAAAATATTGAGCCCAACTCATCCTCCAGCCCATAGCATCCAATGCCTAATAGACATGGTTGCATCTTTTCGGTGCAACTGAGCCACTGTATCCAGTCTGAGAACAATCAACCCCGGAAAGGGCCCGCACATCTACAATGGTGGAAGACCTCAGACTTAATCTTTTCTTAGGGAAGAATTGATTCAGGTCTCATTAAACTAGACTTATCATAGTCATAACAATTATGACTAACCTAGTGGCATGGGTTAGCTCGGATTATTGACCACCTCAAATCAGAACTGAGTCAATAGATATGGCCAGATAAGTGAGATCGATGGAAGGGATATGCCATTAACTCGTACAAGAACGCATTCAGGTCGAGTAGCTCCAATTAAAAACCAGTCGGTCGTATGTGCCAAACTTACCTTAGACACCAAATTGTTGAGCCAGAACCAATTGGGTTAGCCTACAATCCAGACTCTAACCTCTGAGCCTAATTAGGTCTTGCTTGATCGTGACTCGATCTTGACCCAGACTTAATCCTATTAGGCTGGTCAATTTAAGCATTGTTGATCCCATCAAACCAACTCTTGATTCGATTTGATCAACCGCTTAGACCTAATTGAGCTACCCAAGCCCGAACCCAGTATTATGAATATGTCTTAGATCTGAAATTCTCAATTTTAGATCTAATTAATATTTCATAATCTTAATTTTTTAATTAAGTAGGGTTCATAAACAAAATATGCACAATAAATCCTAGGGTTTCAGGATCTAGGGTTTTGCAGAAAGTAAGTTTTGGGTTTCTGATTAAGGAACGTGCAACACCCCTACACATCATAAGAGCACCCCATCGGATGGAAGGAGAGGACCTTTAAACTCTTCTTCGTTCTTATGACCGGATGGCTAAGAGGAACGTCTTAATCAGAAACATGTAATACTACAAAATAGTTTTAGATCTATATCATATATCTCATATACAAATTAGATCTAATCATGGACATATTTTGCATACATCTCATGTATCGAATCATGCATATTTTTAGATCTAAATTATCTCATAATAATCTAAAAAATTAGATTTAAATTGATCTTATCAAAATAAACTCTAATCTAGATAACTATGTAGAACTATTCTACAACTAGTCTAGACATGCATCAATCATATCTCATATGATGTTTAAAATTAAATAATTTTTATTTACTATTTTTTAGATATTATTATAATAATTATAATATTAAAAAATAGTAAATAAATAGATCTAAAATATGATTTAATTAAATTAAATTAAAAACATGCAAGACTATTCTATAGAACTATTCTATTTTAGAACTAGTCATGCATATTTTCTAATCTTAGATCCAAATCATTTAATTTTAATTTTTCTAATTTCAGATCTAATCACATCTCATGTGATATCTAAAATTACTTATTTTTTAATTAAAATAAATTTAAAATTAGATCTAAATACTTTAGAACCTTGGCTCTGATACCAATTGAAGGAAAATTCTGATTTCTCGGACCAGGTTCGTTCAAATCTTATTGGATCAAGAGATATATTTCAAATTTTTTTTCTTTAATCTAAATTAGATCTAAAATATTTTAGATCTAATTTTTATTATTTTAATAATAAAATAAAGTATAGATAAATTTAATTTAATTTAATTTATTTTGATGTAGGGTAATCCTATTATCCGTTGATGATCCTGTAAGCAACGGAAGATTCTGGATCTAGCCATGCAAGTGCCTGGCCTCTATCAGTATCCACTTGAATTAGATCTAGAGATTCTCTTCTTCTCTATCACATCTCCAAAAATTAGATTTGGATCTAATTTGAAGGATTTTCAAAATATCTTTCGAAGATCAGTAGTTGTCCTTTACAGTAGTGCAGCCTTCTAGCTTTCTGTCACCTTTCTCTCATCTGGATTGCACCAACCAAGATCCCAAAACTACTTTTGGGATGTGGAGAGGAGAGGGAGAAGATGGGCTTGGCATGGAGGAAGAGGGAGAGAAGGCAGCCTTGGGGCATGGAGAATTGTGATTCTATCCTCTTTGAGTTGGGCGCAGGGTCTTATTTATAGACTATGCGTGATCCAACTCCTCTTCTTCCCAACCAATCACAACCCTTTGTGAAATCAGATCTAAATCTGATTGGTGGAAATAGAGTCCCTTGGATTCCTCCTTAGATGGCACCTAAGATCAGTCAAATTTGGTTCTTAGGAGGAGTCTAATTGGAATCCAAAAAGGAGATGGAGTCCCTATCCAACAGGGACTCCTGGGCGCCTCCAGCTTGGGCACACGCCAAGGGTGGCGTGCGCCCTCCTCCTTGCCAGGTTCTGGCAGGGGGACAAGGCCCCCACCAGCTCTCCAATAGGTGCATGACATGTGGACAGAAGTCAAAGTGTCAATGGTCAACATTTGACCAGTCAAAGGTCAACTTTTGACCAAAGTCAAAGGAACAAGAAATGGCAGGTGACCAAAAATGGCAGGTAATGTCTTACAAAATAAGACAACCTTTTTCTGACTTGGACAACCTCCAGTCAGACCATATGAAGGCCTCTGATTGAGCACAAACTCCTTTGGCTCAGTCAGGACAACTTATTTATGATAGTAAAAGAAGAACGTTAGGTTCAATCGAGTGCTAGCACGATTTTCCTTGAACCTAATTGAATCTCATTCAGATCAATTGAACTAGATCAGTTCAATTGATGATCACCAGATTCAAACCCTTGTTTGTGTGATCCAATTAGGTTCAGTTTTGTATGGTAATGGGATATGTCATGATCTCTATCATCGACATCATCGAAACTCCTTTCGATGGATCAGAACTCTTCTGATTCGAACAGCTAGAATGATCGATCATCTAAATCATTCTAATTGCTCCCAAAATCCACCAGTGACACCTAGCAGTATATGGTGGCAACCCATCAGAGCTGAATGCAAACCTCTTGGTGCAGTTACCTGTGTGATTAAGTTCTTCTATCTTGAGCCCCGATCAGATTAGGGTTAAGGTGAACTCGTCAAACCCTAGTTTCTATCATATGATGTAATCATTTGATTCAAGTCCGATGTAAAAATCTAAATAGAAACTCTTTCTATTATTTCACTCTGCCATGGCCATGGGCTTCTGGACTTGATTCTCATGATCATCATAGGGCTGCTCCTCTACCACCGAGGTAGATAGATTCCATCTTGATGCAATCCAGTTCCTACAATGAACATGCTATAGCCAACATACACCTCAGGATTATGAATGGCTAGGAGACCGAGTAATGGTGTAGTCAAACTATAACACCCTCAAGGTGAACTGTCGATGCACCTCAAGTCAAAGAACCAGACATACTACTGCAGCATCGAGTCAGTCATTGACGAGAAGGTAGACTCCCTAATGACTACTCGAGGTGGTCACGCTCAGTACCCTCATTCTCTAACGAGTACCTGTACTCTCGCTTCGGTGTCTCCATACCGTAGACTCAAGACTCATCTACTAAAGAGAAGCGATTGTACACCAATCTTTCGGATCAATCACCATCCTCGTGATGATCCTATGGTTGGAAGCATTTTATGAGTTAATAATGATTATTCATGTCTTAAATTTTCAACTCTTGAAAATATGAATTATCATTACCATTAACTCAAAGGATGTATCACAGACACTAAATACACATATGTGATAGAAAATAACCCATTTTATTGATATTAGTCAAAATTATATTTTTGCCCCTAGAAGTGTATTACAAGTGTCAGCCAATTCTGGCTTCTAGGGCACATATATCTAACAGGGACTCCAGGTTGCTTCTGGGTTTCTACTTAAGTGGCCCCTGGCTATAGACTTTGATCAGTCTTAGGCGCCATCTAAGGATGAATTTATGGGACTCTCATTTAATTGGATCAGATGATGTCATCCCATCAATCAGATTTAGATTTGATTGCACAAAGCAATGAGATTGGTCAGGATGATGTGGCACTGCATGGTGCAGCAGGGTCTATAAATAAACCCTACTACGCCCAACTTTTAATAGAGTTTCTCTTAGCCCATGCCCCAAGGCTGCCCCTCTCCCTCCTTCATGCCATCTTCTAATCCTCTCTCTCCTCTCATGCCCAAGAGAAGTTGGACTTCAGTTTGGTGCGATCCAGGCAAGAAAAGGCTGACGAGAAAGGAAGAAGACAATACTACTATAGAGATGACTGCTAATCTTCAGAAGAAGTTTTGAAGATCCACCAAATCAGATCCAAATCTAATTTTTAGAGAGGTGATAAAGAAGAAGAAGATCTTTAGATCCAGTCTGAGTGGATACTGATAGAGGTCAGGCACTTGCGTGGCTAGATCCAGAACCTCAGGCAATCAATAGGATCATCAAAGGGTAATCGGATTACCTACATCAAGGTATAAATTAAATTATTTTTAATTTATTTTATTTTTATTTATTAAATCTATAAAATCAGACCTAAAATATATCAGATCTGATATGGATGCTTGATAAAAATTTTTAAAATATCTCTCTTGATCCGATCAGATTTGAACGAATCTAATCAAAAAAATTAGGATTTCTTCTTTATCTATGACGATGGAGGAGCAACAAGAGACCGACCAAAGGATGGGTTTACTCAGTCTTAATGCCTTGAAGGCCAAGGGGCCACGAGGCCTACTCTACGCACCTATTAATATCAATGGTCACACCTTCTAGGCACTCATTGATACGGATGCCACTGACTTCTTCTTGGACATAGCAACGATGAAGAAGCTCAACCTAAAGATTGAACGTGATGAGCACACATTCAAGGTGGTCAACCCTATAGTGGTAGCTACAAGCGGAACGGCCAAGGATGTTGTGATCTAATTTGGTACATGGATCGGATGGATGATAGCAGTGGTCGCCCCTATCGATGACTATGAGGTGGTCATCAATATGTCTTTGCTAACCCAGCTACATGCCATGGTAAAGGTAGATTCAGATATGGTGGTGGTTTTGAATTCGAGTGGACCTTGCATGGTTCAAGGGAAGTGAGTCAGAGGGACTCCACAGCAAGTCCTATCGGCAATACAGCTTGCTAGGGGGCTAAGAAGGGGACTTCCAACATACATTGCATCCATTCAAGAGGAAGACCTGTTGGAGGGAGAAGAGATCCCAGCACCCATCGAGGGTGTTCTCACTAAATTCGGAGATGTGATGCCCCTTGAATTACCCAAGCGATTGCCGCCAAGAAGAGAAATCAATCATCTGATTGATTTGGTGCAGGGAGCACATCCACCAGCTCAAACATCATATAGGATTGCCCCACCTAAAATCCAAGAGCTGAGGAGATAGCTAATAGAGTTGGTAGACAGCGGATTCATCCGACCCTCGAAGAGTACATATGGAGCATCGGTACTTTTTCAGAAGAAGCATGATGGTTCGTTGAGACTCTGCATCAATTACAAGGCACTTAACAAACTCACGGTGAAGAACAAGTACCCCATTCCATGGATTGATGATTTGTTTGATCAACTTGGTGGGGCACGGTGCTTTTCCAAGTTGGATCTTCGTAGTGGGTACTATCAAGTTTGCGTGGTGGTAGAGGACATCGAGAAGACAGCATATGTGATAAGGTATGGAAGCTTCAAGTACCTTGTCATGCCTTTTGGCCTCACCAATGCTCCAGCAACCTTCTGTGCTTTGATGGAATATGTACTCCATGATTTTATCGATAAATTCTTGGTAGTATACTTGGATGATATTATTATCTACAGTCGGATGTTGGACGAGCATGTGGTGCATTGGAGGCAAGTCTTCTCCACCCTACAGCAACACCAACTTTTTGTGAAGAAGTAGAAGTGCGTGTTTGCGCAATGGAGGGTGTCATTCCTCGGGCACATCATTGGGGATGGAAAGCTCATGATGGATCCCTCCAAGATTTCAGCCATAGCTGAGTGGAAGGTACCTACATGTGTTACACACTTACGCTCTTTTCTTGATTTGACAAATTATTATAGGAGGTTCATCATTGGATATTCGAAGTTATGCCCCCCATTGATGGATTTGTTGAAGAAGGATTGACCATGGCGGTGGTCGGATCAATGTCAGGAGGTGGTCATGGAGGAGCCGGTCCTCATGCTATCGGACTTCTCAGTTTCTTTTGAAGTTCATATTGATGCATCAAATTTTGCCATTGGAGGGGTGCTCATTCAGGAAAGACACCCAGTGGCCTGCGAGAGTCGAAAGTTGAACGACACCGAGCGTAGGTAAATGGTATATGAGAAGGGGATGATAGTAGTTGTGCATTACCTTAGAACCTAGTGCAATTACCTCCTCGGATTCAAGTTTGTGGTGCACATGGACAACGTGGCCACAAGCTACTTACAAACCTAGGCAAAGCTCACCCTAAAGCAAGCGAGATGGCAATAATTTCTCGTCGAATTCAATTTCCACATCGAGTATAAGCCAGGCCGAGCCAATTTTGTTCCTGACACCTTAAGTAGAAAGGTGTAGTTGGCTGCGATTTCTTCTACTTCCAGACCAGCAAGTGACTAAATGTAGAGGGTCAAGATTGAGATGGAGAAGGATCCATGGGCCTCATCCATGGATGAACTCATCAAGGATGGCATGGCATGCCATTTCTGGATCGAAGGTGGGCTGATTTTGACACGGGGCCATCTATGTGCCTTCAGATGGAGGGCTGAGGTGGAGGTGCTATGAGAACATCATGATTCTATCTGGGCAGGACATCAGGGGGTGCATCGAACCCAAGCTGTCATAGAACATAGCTACTATTGGCCAAATATGCGAGATGACATCAAGGGGTATGTTCGCACTTGTCTAGTATGCCAACAAGACAAGGTTGAACATCAATGGCCTGCGGGGTTGTTGGAGCCTTTGCCTACACCAGAGCATCTCTGGGAGAGCGTCTCCATGGACTTCATCATCAGGTTACCTCAGTGGAAGGGTCTAGCTCCATCATGGTAGTGGTAGATTGCTTCTTGAAATATGGAGTCTTCATTCTAGCACCTACTACTTATCATGTGGAGGACGTGGCGTGGTTGTTCTTCATATATGTGGTGAAATATCGGTCGATACCATGGAGCATTGTTTCTGATCATGATGCTCTCTTCATGGGAAGATTCTAGACTAAGTTATTTTGGATACTCAGAATGGAGCTGAAGATGTCCACGGCTATCCACCCTCAGACTGATGGCCAAATAGAATGAACAAATGCATTACTGTAGATGTATTTGAGGCACTATGTGAATGCCAACCAGTGGGATTGGGTTTGACTCTTGGACCAAGCCCAATTTAGTTATGACTTGCAGCGATCAGAGTTGACTGATAAATCACCATTTGAGCTGATAACAGGGTAGCAACCAGACACTCCAGGAAGTATCACAGCGAACTACGTGGGACGTAGCCCAACTGCTTATAGGTTCATAAGGGATCTGAAGGAGGTTATAGATTTAGTTCAGGTCTCCTTGTTGAAGGCGACCAAATGGATGAAGAAGTGGGCTAACATAAAACAGCGTACAGCTGAGTTTCAGATTGGTGATCGGGTATTGGTGAAACTCTACCATCATATGAGATTGAAGTCGGGCTACCACAAAGCACTCATCAGGAGGTATGAAGGCTCCATCATCACCCATCGAATTGGAGAGACAGCGTACCAGTTGTCGCTGCCTTCCAAGCTGAAAGTGCATCCGATGTTCCATATATCTCTGTTGAAGCCATTCAAAGAGGACACAACCAACCCTTCTTGAGCTTAAAGTTGGAGAGCTCCAGTGGCTGTACGAGTTCATTACACCAAGAAGGTTTTTGAAATCAAGGCGGATAGAAAGAAGGGTAGTTAGGTGCAATACTTAATCCGATGGAGAGGACTAGCAGACTCAAAAGTGAGTTGGGAGTATGGTGATGAACTATGGCTGTTTGAAGACATCATCAACAAGTACTGCCTATCCTCGTCTGGAGCAACTTTGGCTTAGGTGGGGGAGGGTGTCACAGCTCCTTGAATCGGGGCTAGATCGGACATGAGTCAAGGTGCAAACTAGATTGGGTCGTTGGATGGGTTCAAGGTCTAACTACACTCTCTCAAGATTTGGATAACTTGGAGAGCAAATTTGAGCCCTAAAATTACTTGGGGAAATGTATAGAATATCTACAAGGAGTACTCAAGAGAATGAAGCTGGGGGCACATATCTCGAGATGTATGTTGGTCAGCAAAGAAGCTAGTGCAATGAGGCATAATAGAATGCATTTTACCCATGTGACTTTATGCAATATTTTGGGAACTCCACAGAAGTCGGTTCAAAGTGGATAAGGCATTATCTTAAAGGATTTTTCATTTTGAATCCAACGGTTCAATTTTCATTGCAATCCGAGTTCATTTGAGTCACGAACTTGGCAATTTTATCTGACTACGCAGAGTCCTACGAGAATGGGGATTCTGAGTTTATCCTTATCTTGTACTTAGAGAGTTGAGTTCATGAGATACTTGTAACTCAGGGTTGTTCCTATATAAAAGGACACTCTAGGATGGGGTTAGAGATCAGAGAGGGAAAGAAAGAGATCATCTAAGGATCCTCTTGTATCTATGAGAGATCGAGAGATCGAGAGAGCTTCTATTTTAAACTAGCGAGTGGTTATTTAATAAAAAGTTCTCTTCCCCTTATTTCTTCTTCTTCTTCGAGGTATTTCTTGGTGTCGCATTCCGTTGTATTCGATTATTGTTGGGTGTGGTCTAAGTCATAGAGATTAGGTTCTCACACTGGGAAGGCTGATCGGTTCTCTTCTATCCTGTGTAGAGCTGATCGAGCTGCACATTATTGGAATTTGCTCTGAGATCCCTTCATACGTGACTTAGATTTGATCTATTTATTTTATAACTGCATTAGATGTAGTATTGTAGCATGTTAATGAGATCAACATGTTAATCTTTTCTTTGTATTTTTTTATTTTTGATTTAATATCATGCCTTGATCATGTAATAAATCTTAGATCTAGGGTGTTTTCATGCTTACTTAAATAAATATTTGATTTTTTAAAGTTTTTCGCTACTTGATCTTGAAAAAGTTTCAAGATCCATCCGTGAAATCCTAGATCTTGTTCCTTCAATTAGTATCAGAGCTAGATTCTTATTACATGATTTTTTTGAGCATATTTAGATTATTTATTAGATTAGATCTAATTTATAATTTAATTATTAAATCTAAAATTAAAAATTTAGATCTCACAAACTTCCATAAGGTTGTCCTGCTATAAGATTTATCCCTTATAGTGAAAAGATTGTTCTAGTTCGTGATGATCTATTCCTAATCATAAATTTATTAGATTTGATCCAATTTTATTTATGATTTAATAGATTTAAAATAGTTTTAAATCTAAAAATAAAGTTTTTAGATTGCACGAACTACTACAAGGTTGTCTTGCTGTAAGGTTTATCCCTTACAGTGAAAAGGTTGTCATAGTACATACTGATCTAAAATATTGATCATAAAATTTTAGATTAGATTTAAAAGATTTTATGATCTGATTAAAAGTATTTTAATCTAATTTTAATCATCATAAATATATTAGATTTGATCTAAGTTGATTTATGATTGATTGGTGTTGAAACTATTTTAATTACATGAACTTGTTTAGATTAGATCTAAAGTAGATTCATGTTTATGTTACTTGCATTTCGATTATGAATCAAACATACAACTTGATTGGTAGAAGCATGTTGTAAAAATATTTTACAAATATGAAAATCATTTTCAAAATGCCAAACCCCAACCCTCAGTCCAAAACTCAATTAAGAATTAAGAAGTTGTTTGATCAGGATCTAAAATTATAAATTGAAGATCCGAAGACACGAATCATAACACACTGGGTTAAATTAGTTAGTGGGAATTAGGTTCATTAATTAGGTTAGGCCTAAGGTTAGATTAAAGAATGGACTTAATTAGAGAATTGACTAAATCTAATCAATTATTGTCTTAGATTAGATCAAGGATTCTCTAGATCAATTACAATAGTTGTAGTTGGTCAAGTTCATGTATTTAATGAGACCTAAGATGGACTTGATTCTTGGCTACGAGGTCCAGCATGAACTATTAGGTTGATCTAATTAAAACTAATTAAACTAGTTGATATCTAAGATAAACCAGACTGGTGATCTTTAATTGGCAGCTCACTTACCTAGCCATTTCTGTTGGTGTCTAAGGCAAGCTTTGACAGACCCTTCCACTGATCGAATTTACCTAGCCTCTTGATGAAATTATATTTTGATCAGATCACTTGACTATTTGAGCTGACCCATGCCAGCTAGGTAAATTAGTATGACTGATTTAGGTGCTCTTTAACCAGCCTATTAATGATCTTCCTTAAGCTGACTTGGTGAAGTCGGTGGGAGAATCATGACAAGCTGGTTCATTTGACCTTTTTTCTTCTTTAAAAAATTAAATCCTCTAAAATTATTAGATCCTTAAAATAAATTAGTTATGGTGATAACTAGATCATAGCCTCCCATTAAGTGGATGATAATGGGTCAATTAGTTGGATAATTATTGAAGGCTCATAGGCCTGGTGCTTATCCACTAATGAAATTATCATTCATAATATGATTTCTTGGATGCATCTCTCTAAATGATGGTTAGGTTGACCAATCATAGTTGGGCTTAATTATTCATTAGTTAGATGGATCAAGTATGATCATGTTAATGGTTGGACCTAATTGGGACTTTCAGTGGAGGCCCTATTCTATTGAAAAGATACCTGGGGCAAAATTAAATTACTAAGAATTATTTAAAACAATAATTGATTATGAACCTACCCTTAGACATACATGGATTGACCAATCATAGTTGAGCTTGTGTGCAGGCTATGTGGATTCTAGTACTCACTAAGAAATTAGGGTAATTCCTTAAATTAGAGGTAGAGGCTACCAATTCGAATAAAATAGTAGAAGAAATCTTTTGATTAAAGTCTAAATCTTTAGGTTTAATGAATCAATTACTAATTAGGCTTTTGGTTCTTCTTTATTTAGTTAAATCCAAATCACAGTTGTTTCATTCACTGTTAGTCAATGATTAACTTATGGGACCCAACTTCGATAACAAGTATCGAAAGTTGAATGTTGTTCAACAGCACGAAGTGATTCGTGCTGGGGCCTCTATGTCCAATTTAAATATAAGATCTAAGAATAACCTAGATCAGGCAGAGTGCTTCCATTGTAAGAAGCAGGGGCATTGGAAGAGGAATTATCCCCAATGTTGTGATTCCTATGACCTCAATAGGCTGAATAAGAGAGATGAGTAAGTAGTTGCTAATCAAGGATGTTATATGATAACACCTTATAATTTTTCTATTTGTGATACTTTTACTTGAGTATTGGATATCGAAAGTCCAGTCCATATTTGCAATAGATTGCAAGAACTTCAAATTAGTAGAAGATTTGAGAATAATGAACGATTCCTGATGTTGGAGATGGAAGTCTATTCCAGTTCTAGCTATTGGGAATAGTTCAACTTATTCTCAATACTAATATCATTTCTTTAATGAAGGTAATTATTGTCCTTCCTTTCTAATGAATATAATGTCTATTAGCCTTTTGGCAAAGATGGTTATCATTTGTCTATAAAAGGAGTTTATTATGACATTATTATGAATAATGTTACAATAATATAAGGATAACAAAAAAATGATATTTATATTTTATCAAAGCCTATGAGTGTAATGTACACTTCTAGAAAATATCCTAGATTAGATAATATCTCTGATATCTATCTATGGCACTGTAGACTAAGTCACATTAATAAGAATAGGATAAATAAGTTGACCCAAGAGAAAATTTTCGAAGTTGATGATTGTGAATCACTTTCAACCTATGAGTCCTATCTTCTTGAAAAAATGACCAAGTCACCTTTTACTGAAAAAGGTGAGAGAGATACTGAGCTCTTAGGTCTAATACATACTGATGTATGTGGACCAATGAGCACAAATGCCAGAGGTGGATATGTCTATCTAGATATGGATATGTCTATCTGATGAAAGATAAGTCTGATTCATTTGAAATATTCAAAAATTTCAAGTGAAGTAGAAAAATAAACTGAAAATAGTATTAAAACTCTTCGATTGGATCGATGAGGTGAATATCTATCCAGTGAGTTCTTGATATATCTAGGAGAGAATGGGATTCTCTTATAGTGGACTCCTCCTGACACACCACAGCATAATGGTATATCGAAAAGACTAAATCGAATCTTGTTAGACATGGTTTGATCCATGATGGAATTTTCTAGTCTGCCTATTTTATTTTGGGGTTATGCTCTTGAGACTGCATATTATATATTGAACAATGTACCGAGTAAATCTATCGTAAAGACTCCATATGAGATATAGACTGGGCGTAGGCCTACACTCTCTCACCCGTAGGTTTGGGATTGTCCGACCTATGTCAAAAGTTTGCATGCAGATAAGCTTGGACCCCAGTCTGATAAATGCATGTTTATAGGATAACAAAAGGTGTTCGTCAGTCTAATGGTAATCTTTTTGGAAAAAAAATCCAAGATGAAAGAATTATTGCCTCTAAGGTTGAACTTGATGAAGTTCAATAGATAGAAAAACTGACACCTGTAGCTGCACCTGAGTCGAATTTGATTAGATCAGATCCAGAGCCTAGTGTACCTACACTATTAAGATGATCCGATAGAGTACCACATCATCCAAATAGATACTATAATTTCTTGGTCCAAGATGGTGATCCCATCGAATTCGATGAGAACGATGAGGATCCAATCACATATATGGATGCTATGTAGAGATTTGATTCCAAGAAATAGCTTGAGGCCATGAAATTCGAGATGGAGTCTATGAAGATCAACGATGTGTGGACATTGGTTGACCCATCCGAAGGGGTTAAACCCATTGGATGTAAATGGATCTTCAAAAGAAAAAGAGGCACAGATGGAAAGGTGGAGATCTATAAAGCCTATCTGATTGTCAAGGGATATCATCAACATTATGGTATTGACTATGACGAGATGTTTTTTTCTATGGTAATGCTCAAATCCATTCAAATTATGCTTGCGATTTGCCCATCTAGACTATGAGATCTAACAGCTTGATGTGAAAATAGCTTTTTTAAATGGAGAGTTGACTGAAGAGGTATATATGATACAACCTGAGGGGTTCACATCCATAGATGAGTCCAAGGTGTGCAGGCTTTAGAGATCCATTTATGAACTGAAGCATGCTTCTCGGAGTTGGAACATGCATTTTGATAAAGTGATCAAAATGTATGGCTTCATTAAGAATGGAGAAGAATCCTACATTTACAAATGGACAAATGATTCAGTAGTAGTATTTCTTGCCTTGTACATGGATGATATTCTCTTAATCGAAAATGACATCCCCATACTGTAGGGAATAAAAGTCTGGTTATCATCATAATTCTCCATGAAGGACTTGGGTGAAGCATCCTATACTCTATGGATGAAAATATATAGGGATAGATCTAAAAGGATGCTTGGGTTATCCCAATCTAAGTACATAGATACTATGTTGAAGATGTTCAGCATGGAGAATTCGAAAAAGAGCTATCTCTTGATAGGCCATGAAATTTCTCTCTCTAAAAAGAATTGTCCGACAACTCCTAAAGAGAGAGAGAGAGCATATGAGTAGAGTCCCATATGCTTCGATAGTGGGATCTATCATGTACGCCATGATATGTACGGGACCAGATGTGGCATACTCACTAGGAGTAGTGAGTAGATACCAGTCTGACCTTGGAGAAAACTACTAGAAAGTGGTTAAAACCATCCTTAAGTATTTGAGAAATACTAAGGACCAATGGTTGGTTTATGATGAGTCAGATTTGAAACATGTGGGATTTACTGACTCCAGCTTTCAATCTAGCCATAATGATAGCAGAAGTGTATCAAAATATATCTTTACTTTGAATGATGGAGCTATCTGCTGAAAGAGTTTCAAGCAGCATACTGTGGCAGACTCTGTTTGTGAAGCAAAGTACATCGTAACATTAGATGCCACAAAGAAAGTGGTGTGACTGAAGAAGTTTATCACTGAGCTCGAAGTAGCATCCTTCCTAGATGGTCCGATCCTGCTCTACTGCGATAGCACTGGTGCCATTGCTTAAGCAAAAGAACCGAAGGCACACCAACGAATAAAGCACATTCTATGCTACTTCCACCTGGTCCGAAAGATCGTGGATAGAGGTGATGTCAACCTTCAGATGATTGACGAAAAGAAAAACCTAGCCAACCCCTTCACTAAAGTCTTGGCAATAAAGGAGTTCGACAACCACAAGTCGAAGATGGGTATTAGATACTATATCGAGTGGCTTTAGGATAAGTGGGAGTTGTTGGAAAATGTGTCCCAAAGCCAATAGTCAGTCTGTTGATGGTTGAGCTATATTGTATCTTTAATTGATTCATTAATAAATAAAATATA
Source organism: Cocos nucifera (assembly GCA_006176705.1). Taxonomy (NCBI): domain Eukaryota; kingdom Viridiplantae; phylum Streptophyta; class Magnoliopsida; order Arecales; family Arecaceae; genus Cocos; species Cocos nucifera. The sequence goes on from QRFJ01005731.1 coordinate 14,473, forward strand.
TTTATGGCATTTTTCATCACAAAGTATTCATCTTCTATTAAACTCCATTATTGTGATGAAGTCCGTAGGATTATTTAGCTTCGATAAAGAGAGGATTTATTAATTAATCCTTAAATTTATTTACGACCAAATGATAGGCTGTTAATTAGGATGACAGCATCTATCGAGCATAAGTCGTTGTATGCCATATGGGATAGTTGTCCTCTTAATCAAGGAGTATGGAGACACTGGTATAGCATATAGGTGAGATGTATGGATACATCATCATTGAATGTGACTAACTCTAGAGTATTCTACTGTCAAGAATATCTCTAATGGGATATAGGTATAAGTATCTCTTAGACCTAAGATCACCTCAGTGACTTGCAAGCAACTCACTTTGCTTTGGTATTGGACTAACTAAATTTCTAATTTAGTAATGAAAGACTTCTGGTTACAGTCAAGTACTTGCAAAGTCAGAGTATGATCAAGATAGAATTAACCACTCTAAGAGTTGGAGAAGAATGTATCACTATATTTCAATATAGCAAAACCTTGGCCAGGGTAATCCATTAGATGGATTTGGTATTTTGAAGTATAATGTGGACAACCAATCGAGTTGATAGTTGAACTCTGAGATGTCCTACGAGCATTTTGGTTAAGGGGATAAATTATATGAAAACTATATCCGCATGGGTTCTAAGGATGTTGTTCTACACGTTCGATCTATCCGATCGTCGGGTACCATTGCTAGATGGTTTCTTTAATTGATATAGAAATCTATTTTTATGCTACTGGCTTAGGTTCAGACCTATGAGATCACACACATAAGAGCTCACGATCCGATCGGATGGTTGATCAATCGTTCTAGGGTTAAACAATCAATACGATTGATGTTTAACCTAATATAAGTGTTGCAGGAGGATGGATTAGCAATTTGATTACTAATTAGATTAATTTGATTAAGCCAAAGAATTAAGATTAAGTCTAATTAAATATAATTTAATTAGATTTGGTTTGGACTTGATTGGATCAAGTTCAATTGGCTTATTGGATAAGCCAAGTGCAAGGAAAAACTAGTCCAAGTTCAACTAGGACTTGGATCAACCCAATTTTCTAATTTGATTAAAAAAATAAATCAAAATTAAATCTAATTTAATATAATTTAATTAAATTTTTAATTGGGTTAGAACTTAATTTAATTTGGTTGACTTGGTTTTGATTTAATTTAGTTTGAGAAACCATATTTAACCAAGTCTTAGATGGAATCCTAGTGAGACTAGGATTACACCTTGCGCCACCTTAGCCCTCCACAGCCCCCATGCCTATTTTTTAGGAATTTTTCATGAAAATTCTCTTTCCCCTGATCTTCACACACATCTCCTCTCTCCCTCTCTTTCTCATATGGTAATTTGGAGGTTGTCCAAGTCAAAAAGAGAAGTAAGTTTTGATCTAGGATTCTATGAGATAGAATCCTTATTAACTAAAACAACTCCTTCTAATTGTGCCGCCCACACCTTTATTTTCTTTGAATTCCATGGTAAAAGAACAAGTTTTTTTTTCCACCCCTATGGCTGGTCCACCGTAGGAAATAAGGTGGCGCCCAAGAGTTGGGCGCCCCAACAACTTGCTATATTATTTCCTTTCCTTATCTGAGTTTTTGATTAAAATTAGACTCTGCATATCTTTTTATTTAGGTTGAATTTTGGCCTAATTTTTTTTATGGAATACAGACCATTAAGAGAGCTTTGAGGTGTGTAAAAGTCAAGTAGAGAAAACCTCTGGGTGTTGAGTTTCAATAGATACAAAACTAGGTGTCTGGTGAGAGCAAAGAAGAGAGTCTTCTTATAGGAAGACCCTATAAGAAGAGGGTCTTCTTATAGGATTGTTGTATTCATCTCTTTCCTTCCTTCTTTCTTAGGTTTTCTGAGAGAGTCTCACATCTAAAACCTCCTCTCCAGCTTCTCTTTAGAAGAGTTCAAATTCAGAAGAAGGAGGCATCTATCGACCATCAAAGAAAGATCAGCACAGTACCAGCATACTGTGCTGATTTTCTGCATCAGGATTTTTTATCGTGCTCGTACGCTCGTGTGGATGACTCCTAGAGGCTAGATGCATGTGTAGCTTGTGACATCATCCTCAAGCCTAGATCAGTAAGTTAGAATGCCTAACTTGCATAGGTAATAGATCTGATCTATTTATTTTATACCTACATTAGATGTAGTATTGTAGCATGTTGATGAGATCAACATGTTAATCTTTTTTTTATGTTTTTTTAATTTTTGATTTAATATCATGCTTTGATCATATAATAAATCTTAAATCTAGGGCATCTTCATACTTATTTAAATAAATATTTAATTTATTTAACTTTTTTGCTGTCTGATCTTGAAAAAGTTTCAAGATCCACCCGTGAAACCCTAGATCTGGTTCCTTCAGAAAATCGCGTAGGATTTTTAGCATGATTTTCAAAACTTTTTCAAATTATGTTATAGTGAAAGATAAAATTAATTTAAAATTAATTTATTGCATGCATTGATCTAATCATAAAACCCTACTCAGGATCTAGACATGCTAATATGCAATTAAAAATTTAAATGCGATTGATCAGTAAATCATATTTGCTGACCGATTTGATTTCAGAACTCTGTACCTAAGCATGGGTAGCTGATCTCCATGATCTAAATCTACCAAAAGAAGCTCTAGTGTCGCACTATAGCTGCATACTTGTTCGGCCTCTATGGTTGGTCCACACGGAGCTCCTGATCTCGATAAGCTCCATCGGAGTGCTAGCTCCTTGCCGGGGCCTTCGACGGATAATCTTGATTGATCCAATCGATCATTTTCTTTCTGATCTTTTGGATGCTCTAAAAAATTAGAATATAAAATTTGGAGGACGATGAGGAGGTGTATCAAGTTAGGTGGTGATCGGGCACTCACAGCACTCAATTTCTCCATCCAAACCTAGAGTCCCAACTCTAGGGTTTCACACACCTAAAAAAACTTTGATGCACAAAAATGCTGTCATGCCCTTTCTCTTTGGAATTTTCTCCTAAAACAAATTTTCACTAGAGAAGGACCTTTCTATTTACAAAAGCCCCACTTAGATCACATATAAAGTGGGCATCCAAAATGAGAAAAGAAAAAAGATCGCATGAGATGAGGAAGTTGGCGCAGCAAGACCCAAACTCTTCTTGGACTTTTCCATGCTTAAGACTTGTGCCTCCACTCAATTTTTCTCTCTCCAAAAAACTCTCCATGCACCTTCTCTTCTAGGTTTTGCATGCCCAAAAGAAACTTAGATTTAAAATGGGTGACTAATTGTAGGAAATGCATGGAGAAAGGATAAGGTCGGGAGGTTTAACTTGTTTCAACCTCCCACTCAAATTCAAATTCAAATGAGGTTTTATCTTTTTTCAACACCTCATCCAAGAGGGTGACAAGCAGAAGGACTCTCCTACTCACCCTTAATCAGAAATCACCCAAAAAAATGTGCGACAAAAAGAGGCATTTATGGAGAAGTGGATAAGGATGAGAAGGTTAGATTGTTTCAACCAAACAACCATCAATTGAATTCGAAATTCAATTGCATTTGAACCGGTCCAACACTTGGACCAGGTCAAAGGGAGAAAAGAGGGGAGGTGCACATTTCTTTTGGACATGAGAAACTCTCACATAAATGCAGATGGGGCATGGGTCAAAGGTCAAGGTGGTGCAGCGAGTTCTCATTTGGAATTCAAAATTTATTTGACTTGATCCAAATTTGTTTCAACCAAAGCAATTTATCTAGACTAATTAGATCAAGTTAAATCCAACCAAATTAGGATTAACCTAACCTAGTAAAACTCTAATCAAATTAGAAATTAATTATGTCAAAGTCCTGATTAAATTAGGATCAAATCTCTCGTAGCGATTAGGTCATCTCATGACTACATCGGGTCAAACCCAATTGAATTAAATTCAATCAAACTTAATCGAATCCTCATCGCTCAATCAAATTAAGCTAATCAATAATCAAATTACTAATTAATCCCCCAATAAACATAGAGTTCTAGTTGGGTGGGTGTCTGGGCAATAGAGTCCCATCTATATGAAATTCTTGAAGTATCCAAAACCAGTGGGACTCTTGAATCCAGTGTTCCAAACAAATGAAAGTTGCAATCATAGAGTCCTAGACTAGTGAAACTCTTGATCAGAGAGTCTCAAATAAGCTGGACTCAGAATCCTAATCTTGTGGGACCCATAAAGGTAGAGTTTCAGTCTAGTGGAATTCTTGGTCATAGAGTCTTAGTCCAGTGGGACTCTTGACCTTAGAGTTCCAGACCATTAGGACTCTCGATCAGCCATTAGATTATGTAGAAACTCCTATTGTGTATGACCCCATAGGTTTGAATCATAGAAACTAATTTTCTGTACCGATCGATGTGACCATCTAGACCCAACGTTTGGATAGGTCAAATAGTCACAATGCAACATCGACGAACATGTGGTATATGCTTATCGTATAATTCATCTTCTTGATCTTAATGCTCAAAAGATGACCTAGGATTAACTGTCAATCCTAAAAAATTATCTATAGTGTATTTCAAAATTTAGTGTCCTCGAATGGACTACCCCGACCGAGGTTTTGCTAAATTAAAATACAGTGATGCACTTACTCCAACACTTGGAGGGGTCTATCCCATCTAACTCACGCACCAACTTCACATGTACTTGACTGCACCGAGTAGCCTTCCATCACTAAATTAGAAATTTAGGTAGTTTGGTACCTAAGTATAGTTAGTTGCTTGCAAATCACCGTAGTGATCTCAGGTTTAAGAGATACTTATACCCATATCTTTCTATCATGTACGAAGGGATCTCAGAGCAAATCCCAACAACATATGGCTCGATCAGCTCTTCACACGATAGAAGAGAACCGATCATCCTTCCTAGCATGGGAATCTAGTCTCTATGACTTAGGCCACATCTAACAATAATAGAATACAGTAGAATGTGACACCAGGAAATACCATAAAGAAGAAGAAGAAATAAGGGGAAGAGAACTTTTATTAAATAACCACTTGTTGGTTTACAATAGAAGTTCTCCTGGTCTCTCGATCTCTCACAGATACAAGGGGATCCTTAGATGATCTCTTTCTTTTCCTCTCTCTCTTGATCTCTAATCCCACCCTTGAGTGTCTTTTTATATAGGAACAACCCCAGGTTACAAGTCCCTCATGAACTCAACTCTCTAAGTACAAGATAAGGATAAACTCAGAATCTCCATTCTCGTAGGACTCTGTGTAGTCAGATAAAGCTGCCAAGTTCATGATCAAAATGTACTCGGATTGCAATGAAACTTGATCCATTAGATTCAGAATGAAAAATCCTTTAAGATAATCCCTTACCCACTTTGAACCAACTTCTATGGAGTTCCTAGAATATCGTATAAAGTTTCATAGGTAAACTACATTCTGTTATGCCTCGTTGCACTAGCTTCTTTGCTGACCAATGTATATCTTGAGACATGTGACCCCAGCCCTATTCTCTTGAGTACTCCTTGTAGATCTTGTACATATTTTTCTTAGGTCTCTAAATTGCCCAAATCTCAAGAGAGTGTAGTCAGATCTCGAACCCATCCAGCAACCCGATCTGGTTTTCACCTAGACCCATGTTCGGTCTAGCCCCGATTTGAGAAGTCGTGACAACCTCCCCCACCTAAGTTGAAGTCGCCCCCGATGAGGCTAGGCGGTACTTGTTGATGATGTCTTCAATAAGTGCCGCCTAGCCTCATCAGGGGCGACTTCGGCTTAGGTGGGGATGGGTGTCACGGCTCCTCGAATTGAGGCTGGACCTGACATGGGTCTAGGTGCAAACCAGATTGGATCATTGGATTGGTTCGAGGTCTGATTACACTCTCTTTTGAGCCTACTAGTCCTCTCCATCAGACTAAGTATTGCACCCGACTATCCTTCTTCCTATCTGCCTTGATTTTAGAAACCTTCTTGGTGTAATGAACTCTTACGGCCACTGGAGCTCTCCTGCTTTGCACCTGAGAAGGGTCGATTGCATCTTCTTTGAATGGCTTCAATAGAGACACGTGGAACAGCGGATGCACTTTCAGCTTGGAAGGCAGCCACAATCGGTACATGGTCTCTCCAATTTGATGGTTGATGATGAAGGGGCCTTCATACCTTCTCACGAGTGCTTTGTGGTAGCCTAACTTTAATCTCATATGATGGTAGAGTTTTACCAATACTTGATCGCCAATCTGAAACTTAGTTGCACACCGCTTTATGTCAGCCCACTTCTTCATCCATTTGGTTGCCTTCAATAGAAAGACCTGAACCAAATCTATATCCTCCTTTAGATCCCTCACAAACCTATAGGCGGTTGGGCTACGTCCCACGTAGTCCGCTGTGATACTCCCTGGAGTGTCTGGTAGCTACCCTATTATCATCTCAAATGGCAATTTACCGATCGACTCCGATCGCTACAAGTTGTAACTGAATTAGGCTTGGTCCAAGAGTCACACCCAATCCCACTGGTTGGCATTCACATAGTGCCTTAAATACATCTTCAGTAATGCATTTATTCATTCTATTTGGCCATCAGTCTGAGGGTGGAAAGTCGTGGACATCTTCAACTTTGTTCCAAGTATCCAAAATAACTCAGTTCAGAATCTTTCTGTGAAGCGAGCATCGTGATCAGAAACAATGCTCCACGGTATTTCTCAATATTTTATCACATATATGAAGAACAACTGTGCCACGTCCTCCGCATGGCAAATAGTAGGTGTTGGAATGAAGACTCCTTCGAGAAGCGATCCACCACTACCATGATGGAGCTATACCCTTCCATTGGAGGTAATCCGATGATGAAGTCCATGGAGATGCTCTCCCATGGATGCTCTGGTGTAGGCAATGGCTCCAACAACCCCATGGGCCGCTGATGTTCAATCTTGTCTTGTTGGCATACTAAACAAGTGCGAACATACCCCTCGATGTCATCTCACATATTTGGCCAATAGTAGCTATGTTCTATGAGAGCTTGGGTTCGATGCACCCCGTGATGTCATGCCCACATAGAATCATGATGCTCTCACAGCACCCGAGCCTCAGCCCTCCACCTGAAGGCACATAGACACACCATCCCCATGTTAAAATCAGCACACCTTCGGTCCAGAAATGACACGCCTTGCCATCTTTGATGAGTTCACCCATGGATGTGGCCCATGGATCCTTCTCCATCTCAATCTTGACCCTCTCCATTAAGTCACTTGCTGGTCCGAAAGTGGAAGAAATTGCAGCCAACTATGCCTTTCTACTTAGGGCATCAGGAATCGAATTGATTTGGCCTGGCTTATACTCGATGTGGAAATCGAATTTAGCAAGAAATTGCGGCCATCTCGCTTGCTTTGGGGTGAGCTTTGACTGGATTTGGAAGTAGCTTATGTTTACGTTGTCCATATGCACCACAAACTTGGATCTGAGAAGGTAATGGTGCCAGGTTCTAAGGCAATGCACAACTGCTATCATCTCCTTCTCATGAAGCATATACCTGCGCTCGGTGTTGTTCAACTTCCAACTCTCGTAGGCCACTAGGTGCCTTTCCTACATGAGCACCGCTCCAATGGCAAAATCTGATGCATCGATATGAACTTCGAAAGGAACTAAGAAATCTGGTAGCATGAGGACCGGCTCCTCTGTGACTGCCTACTTGAGATAATCGAATGCCTCCTGATATTGATCCAACCGCTGCCATGGTCGACCCTTCTTCAACAAATTTGTCAATGGGGCGTATAACTTCGAATATCCCATGATGAACCTCCTATAATAATTTACTAAACCAAGAAAAGAGTGTAAGTGTGTAACACATGTAGGTACCTCCCACTCGGCTATGGCTGAAATCTTGGTGGGATCCATTATGAGCTTTCCATCCCCAATGATGTGCCTAAGGAACGGCACCCACCATTGTGCGAACACCATTTCTCCTTCTTCACAAAGAGCTGGTGTTGCTGTAGGGTGGAGAAGACTTGCCTCAAGTGTGCCACATGCTCGTCCAATATCTGGCTGTAGACAATAATATCATCCAAGTACACTACCATGAATTTATCGATAAATTCATGGAGTATACGTTGCATCAAAGCACAAAAGGTTGCTGGAGCATTGGTGAGGCCGAAAGGCATGATAAGGTACTTGAAGCTTCCATACCTTGTCACACATGTAGTCTTCTCGATATCCTCCTCTGCCATGCGAACTTGATAGTACCCACTGCGAAGATCCAACTAGGAAAACCACCGTTCCTTACCAAGTTGATCGAACAAATCATCAATCCATGGAATGGGGTACTTGTTCTTCATCGTGAGTTTGTTGAGGGCCCTATAATCGATGCAGAGTCTCAACGAACCATCATGCTTCTTCTAAAAAAGTACCGATGCTCCATATGGACTCTTCGAAGGTCGGATGAACCCGCTGTCCGCCAACTCCATTAGCTATCTCCTCAGCTCCTGGAGTTTAGGTGGGGCTAGCCTATATGGTGTTTGAGCTGGGGGATGTGCTCCCTGCACCAAATCAATCTGGTGATTGAATTCTCTTTTTGGTGGAAATCGCTTGGGTAATTTAGAGGACATCACATCCCCAAATTTAGTGAGAACACCCTCGATGGGGGCTGGGATCTCTTCTCCCTCCAGTAGGTCTTCCTCTTTAATGGACATAATGTATGTTGGAAGTCCGCTTCTCTGCCCCTTAGCAAGTTGCATTGCCGATAGGACTCACTGTGGAGTCCCTCTAACTCGCTTCCCTTGAACCACGCAAGGTCTGCTCGAATTTAGAACCACCACCACATCTAAATCCGCCTTTACTATGGCATGTAGCTGGGTTAGCAAAGACATACCGATGACCACCTCATAGTCATCAAAAGGGGCGACCACCACTGTCACCCATCCGATCCATGTACCGAATTGGATCTCAAAATCCTTGGCTGTTTTGCTTGTAGCTACCTCTATGGAGTTGACCGCCTTGAACATATGCTCATCCCATTCAATCTTCAGGTTGAGCTTCTTCGCCATTGTTAAGTCCACGAAGAAGTCAGTGGCACCCGTATCAATGAGTGCTTGGAAGGTGTGACCATTGATGTTGATAGGTGCGTAGAGTAGGCCACGTGGCCTCTTGGCCATCAGGGCATTGAGATTGAGTGAGCCCATCCTTTGATCGATCTCTTGCTGCTCATCCACCATCATAGATGCGATCTTACCCCTCAATGGACAATCCTTCACCTTATGCGGTCCATTGCAAATGTAGCATGAGATAGTGCTAGTACCTTGCACCACCTCTTTGCCCTTTGCTTGGGAAGCACCTCCACTTGAGGTGCCTAGATTCGAGCCTTTTCCACCTCCCTTATGACCTAATTTTGCTCCCCCACCTTTGCCCTATTTGGATGCTTGGGCTTTGGGAGTTGTGGGTTAAGTCTTGAACTCGATGAGAGCCTCCACTTGAGCTATCCCCTCGTTCAAACTCTTAACTCCTCTTCGCTGCTACTCCATCTTGGCCCATGGTTTGAGCCCGTCAAGGAAGGTGAAGAGAGAGACCTCCTGGCTGAGGTCTGGTACCTCCAACAATAATTCGCTGAACTCTCATATATACTCACACACATCACCCTTTTGCATGAGTCGCCGTAGTCATGCTTGAGCATCATCCTTAGCGAACTCGGGGAAGAATTGCTTCCGAAGTTCAGTTTGGAACTATGCCCAAGTGGTGATTAGAACAGCCCCTCGCTTCACATCGTTAGCACGATGTCCCCACCAAAGCATTGCCACATCCCTCAAGAACATGGTCGTCGTGCTCACCTTCATGGCTTCACCCCTTATGTCGGTCACCTATGGGTATTGTTCCATGACGAAAAAAAAGTTATCTACCTCCTTTGCGGACCGTTGCCCACAGAACTCCTGTGGCTTGGGAACATCAAGCTTGTGCAGGGGACGCATAGCCTCACTTGTGACCTCCATTATCAAGATAGAAGGGGACACGCCCTTGATAGTTTTTTCCTTTGAAAGGTCAACCACCTGTATTTGGAGAGCCTTCACCATGGTCTCCAACTCCTTGTTGCGCTGCAGCACTTTCTCGTAGCGCCGCTCCATTTTGAAGAAAATTTGATTCAACTGAGCAGTGATCTCACCTTGAAGGGTTGCATCCTTACCCTTGAGGTCCTCCACTCACCCTTCAACCTTAGCTATTTAGGCCTCACACTTCCATAGTTGATTGTTGGTGGAGATAATCGGAGATGCAATCCATAGCCCTTGCAGGGAGTCATCAACTGGATGCGCTCCACCCATTGCCATGCCTCCTCCTGAGGCAGGATTGGGATCCAAGGTCGAGGATGATGAATACCCCATTCCCACCATGGATGTTGATGTAGAGGTCATCTTCTTCATTTTCGATATTGTTCTAATACCAACTATCACGTACGAAGGGATCTTAAAGCAAATTCCAATAACGTGCGGCTCGATTAGCTCTTCACAGGATAGAAAAGAATTGATCAACCTTCCTAGCATGGGAACCTTGTCTCTATGACTTAGGCCATGCCCAACATGAAGGAAAATCCTGATTTTTTAGGGTCAGGTTCATTCAGATCTGATTAGATCGAGAGGTATATTTCAAAAATCACCTCTTAGCTTCTAATCAGATCTGACAATTTTCAGATCTAATTTTATGATCTGATAAATAAGAAAATAAAATTAATTTAATTTATCATGATTTTAGATAATCTGATTACTCGATGATGATCGTGCTGAATCCCTAAGGTTCTGGATCTAGCCATGCAAGCGCTTGGCCTCTATCGGTATCTACTTGGATTGGATCAGGAGATCTTCTCCTTCTCTTTCTTTTCTCTAAAAATTAGTTCTGGGTCTAATTTGGAGAATCTTCAAAACTTCTTCTGAAGATCACCCATCATCTTTGCAGCAGTGCTACCTTCTTTCTTTTTTGTCAGCCTTTTCTTGCCTGACTTGCACTAATCTGAAGGCCCAACTTTCTTGGGCGTGGAGAGGAGAGAGAGGGCCAGAAGGTGGCATGGAGAAGGGAGAGGGGCAATCTTGGGGTGTGGCTTAGAGGAGGAGTCTCAAAAGTGGGCACAGATAGGGTCTTTTTATAGACTCTGCTGCGCCATGCAGTGCTGCATCACCCCAGCCAATCACGTTGCTTCGTTCAATCAGATCTAAATCTGATTGGTGGGATGACATCATCTGATCCAATTAGATGAGAAACCCATAAATTCATCCTAAGGTGGCGCCTAAGATTGGTCAAAGTTTATAGGTGAGGGTCACCTAGTTTAAATCCAAGAAGCAACCTGGAGTCCCATCCGTATGGGACTCTAGCATCCCTATCCATGGATGCACGCCATGCTAGGCATGCGCCCCCTTCTTTCCAATTTTCAGAGAGGGGACAAGCAACTATCTACTCTCCAATAAGTGTATGACACATGGGCAGATGTCCAAGGGTCAAAGATCAATGTTTGACCAAGTCAAAGTACAAGAATTAGCAGGTGATAAAAAATGGCAGGTGTTGTCTCAAATTTATCTCATAAATTAAGACAACCCTTTTCTGACTTGGACAAGCTCTAATTAGACTAGATAAGGGTACTTAAGTGAGCACAAACTCATTTGGCTCAGTTGAGACAACTTTTATGATAGAAAAAAGAGAACGTTAGACTCAATCATGTGCTAGCATGATTTTCTTGAACCTAATTGAATCTTATTCAAATCAATTAAATTGGATTAGTCTAATTGATGATATCCAGATCCATACCCTTATTTGTGTGACCTAGTTAGGTTCAGTTCTATATGGTAATGGGATATGTCATGATCTCCATCATCGACATCATCAAAACTTCTTTCGATGGATCAGAACTCTTCTGATTCAAATAACTTAGAATGATCGATCATCTAAATCATTCTAATTGCTCCCAAAATCCACCAGTGACACCTAGTAGCATATGGTGGCAACCCATCAAAATTGAAAATGAACCTCTTGGTGCAGCTACTTGTGTGATTAAGTTCTTCTATCTTAAGCTCCGATCAGATTAGGGTTAAGGTGAACTCATCAAACCCTAATTTCTATCATATAATTTAATTATTTGTTTCAAGTCCGATGTGAAAACCTTAATAGAAACTCTTTCTATTATATCACTCTCTGCCATGGCCATGGGCTTATGGACTTGATTCTTATGATCATCATAGGCTGCTCCTCGTCCATCGAGGTAGATAGATTCCATCTTGGGGCAATCCAATTCCTACAATGAACATGCTATAGCCAACATACACCTTAGGGTTTTGAATGGCTAGGAGATCAAGTCATGGTGTAGTCAAACTATAATACCCTTAAGGTGAATTGTCGGTGCACCTCAGGTCAAAGAATCAGACACACCACTACAGCATCGAGTCAGTCATCGACTAGAAGGTAGACTTCCTTATGACAACTCGAGGTGGTCATGCTTAGTGCCCTCATTCTCTAACGAGTACCTATACTCTCGCTCTGGTATCTCTACACCGTAGACTTAAGATTCATCTACTACAAAGAAGTGATTGTACACTAATCTTTTGGATCAATCACCATTCTCATGATGATCCTAAGGTCAGAAGCATTTTATGAGTTAATAAATGAAAATTCATGTCTTAAATTTTCAACTCTTGAAAATATGAATTATCATTACCATTAACTCAAGAGATGTATTATAGACACTAGATACACTTATATGATAGAAAATAATCCATTTTATTATTTATAGTCAAAATTATAATTTTGCCCTTAGAAGTGTATTACAAGTGTCAGCCAATTCTGGCTTCTAGGGCATACATATCTAACAAACTTCCACTTGACCTAAAGCCGATTGGCTACAAATCTAAGTTCCATCTTCTCAAGGTGGATTCGATGTTCTACTAGTCCAACGATTTTATAAGCGGGTCTACCACATTGTTTACGGAGTCAACTCTCTTAACCTCGATGTAACCCTTCTCGAGGTAATCACGAATGAGGTGGTATCGTCGCTCGATGTGCTTAGATTTTTGGTGAGACTTCGGCTCCTTAGCAAGGGCTACGGCGCCATTATTATCGCAGTACAGAGGAATGGCATCTGATGGCATCACTCCAATCTTTACTGCAAACTTTTTGTACTAGAATGCCTCCTTTGCAGCTTTTGATGCAGCGATATATTCTGCTTCCATGGTGGAATCTGCTATCACTGTCTGTTTGAAACTTTTTCAACTGATAGCTCCACCATTGCATACAAACAGACCCCCAGATGTTGACTTTCGATCATCTACATTGGACATAAAGTTCGAGTCTGTATACCCCTGGACTTAGAGTTCTCCATTATCAAAGATCAACAACATATCCTTAGTTCTTCTCAAGTACTTAAGGATACATTTCATAAAAGTTTAGTATTCTTCACCTGGATTCGACTGATATCTACTCGTGACACTCACGGCATGGGCTATATCAGGTCGTGTACATAATATGGCATACATGAGGCTCCCTATTGCTGAGGCGTAAGGGATCTTGCTCATGCATTCTATTTCCTCAGGTGTGCTAGGGCACATCTTCTTGGAAAGATAAATGCCATGCCTGAAGGGTACTAAATCCCTCTTAGAGTTTTTCATACTAAACCTTTTTAGTACTTCCTCTATGTACATCTTCTATGAAAGTCCTAGCATCCTATTCGGTTTATCTCTATAGACCTTAATTCCCAGAATAAAGGATGCTTCTCCTAGCTCTTTCATGGAGAATTCATTAGATAACCATATTTTAACTATGGTCAACATGAAAATATCATTTTCAATAAGGAGGATGTCATCCACATACAATATGAGAAAGACAACAGTACACCCACTGACCTTTTTGAAGACACATGGCTCCTCCTCATTTTTGATGAAATCAAATATTTTGATCACATCATTAAAACAAGTATTCCAACTTTGAGATGCTTGCTTAAGTCCATATACGGACCTTTGCAGCTTGCAAACCTTGTGATCATCATCACTGGATTTGAAACCTAGCGGCTATTCCATATGGATATCTTCCTCAAGATATCCATTTAAGAATGCCGTTTTCACGTCCATTTGCCATATTTCATAATCGAAATAGGCTGCAACAACAAGCAATGTGTGAATGGATTTTAGCATAGCTACTGATGAAAAGATATCCTGATAACCTTTTGCCACTAATCTAGCCTTGAATGTCTCTACATTCCTATCTACACCAATTTTTCTCTTGAAGATCCATTTACACCCAATAGGTACTATACCTTCTGGTGGATCTACCAAGGTACAGACTTGGTTTGAGTGCATCGAGTCAATTTCTAACTTCATTACCTCTAACCATTTTTTGGAGTCAATATCTGATATCGCTTTGTTATAGGTTTTGGGATCATCATCATGAATCCCATTACCTATGAGGAATATTTTCTCTACATCCTGTGAAATATTACCTAAGTACCTTTCAGGAGGATGGGAAACTCTTTTCAATCTACGAGGTGGAGTAGGTAGTGTATGGATTGGCTTAATCTGATTTGGTTCCATTTGGTCCTTAGCTCATTGTTCTTGTGAGACTTTCTCATCGAGCTTGATCTGCTTTCCAATGCCGCTATCTTGAATAAACTATTTTTCAAGAAAGATGGCATGTTGACTCACAATCACATTATGATCTTCTGGAATGTAGAAATAAAATCCTAATGACTCTTTAGGATATCCTATGAATCGAGTTCTAAAGGATCTAAAGTCTAACTTCCACTTATTGTCTTTTGACATGAGCTGGACAACCCCAAATTTTGAGATGACTCAGACTTGGTTTCTTACCATCCTATATTTCATATGGTGTGGTAGGAACTATTTTAGAAGGAATCCTATTCAGTAAAAATATTACAGTTAACAAACAATATCCCCAAAGCAAATCAAGAAGGTTTATGAAGCTCATCATGGATCGGATCATATCTAATAGGGTCCAATTCCTTCGTTCTAAAATTTTGTTGAGTTGAGGTGTTTCAGGTGGAGTCCATTGAGAGACTATGCCATTTTTCTTGAGATAGTCCAGGAATTTTCGACTAAGGTATTCACCTCCTCAATCTGATTGAAGAACCGTAATGGGTTTTTCAATTTGCTTTTCTACTTCATGCCTGAATTCTTTGAACTTTTCAAATGCTTCAGACTTGTGTCTCATAAGATACACATACCCATACCTAGATGAATCATCGATAAAGGTTATGAAGTAGATAAAGTTGCCTCTAGCCGGCACATCGAATGGGCTGTACACATCTGTATGTACTAGGGCAAGAAGATCCGTGGCTCTTTCCCCATGTCCTACAAAAGGGAGCTTAGTCATTTTGCCTTGAAGACATGATTCATAATTTGGATATGACTCGAAAGTCAATGGACTCAATAGCCCAATTTTCTTCAATTTGTTAACCCTATCTTCTGCTATATGACCTAATCTTAGGTGCCATAGATACCTATCATTAGGACTATCCCTAGGACGTTTTGATTTTATGGCATTCACATTTTGCTTGAAGTTAAAAATAGATACATCAACATGTAACTAATAAAGATCGTTAATAATGAAACCATTTGCAATTTTATTTCTTTCATAAAGAATGTTACAATGGTCCTTAAGAAAACTAATTACATAGCCTTCTAATGCAAGGCAAGAAACAGAAATCAAATTCCTGCTTGCTGCAGGCACAAAATAATAGTCTTTTAATACAAAGTCTAAATCAGATGGTAGTCGAAGAGGGTATGTTTCCACGACCACGGCAGCAACTCTTGTTTCATTTTCGATATGTAGGATCATCTCACCATCCCTCAGCCTCCTACTATCCTTAAGACTCTGCATAGAAGTGCATAAGTGAGCATTAGAACCAGAGTCAAGCACCCAACAAGATGCAGAAGAAACCATAAGGTTAGACTCAATAACAAGCATACCTCCAAAAGGACCTACCTCCTTCTTCTTTAGGGTGGCTAGGTAAGTAGGGCAGTTTCACTTTCAGTGGCCATCATTGTTGCAATAGAAATACTTTCCTTTGTCAGCGGCCTTCTTCTTCGGCTCTATCTTTTTCTTCTTTCCTCCTTCCATCTTCTGCTTTTTCATAGACTTCTTCTTCTTCCTAAAAGACTTTCTCTTGGAAGAAGTCCGTTTCATAGCAAGTACTGAGCCTTTAGAACCTTTCATGGAAAGCTCAGCGGTAATCAGCATGTTCATAAGTTCGGCCAAGGAATTTTGAAGTTTATGCATATGGTAGTGAAGGGAAATTTGATTTTTCGATTCAGGTTCGTTCAGATCTGATCAGATCAAGAGATATATTTCAAAAATTTTTCTCTTTGATCTATATCAAATCTAGAATGTTTCAGATCTGATTCTTATTATTTTAATAAATAAAATAAAATAAGGATACATTAAATCAAATTTAATTTACCTGATTTGGGTAATCCTATTACCCATTAATGATCCTGTTTGCAGTGGAAGGTTCTGGATCTAGCCACGCAAGCACCTGGCCTCTATCGGTATTCACTTAGGCTGGATCTGAAGATCCTCTTCTTCTCTATCATGCCTCCAAAAATTAGATCTGGATCTGATCTGGAGGATCTTCAAAATTTCTTTGGAAGATCAGCAGTCATCCTTTGCAGCAGTGCAGCCTTCTAGCTTTCAATCACCTTTCTTTGA
Source organism: Cocos nucifera (assembly GCA_006176705.1). NCBI lineage: Eukaryota > Viridiplantae > Streptophyta > Magnoliopsida > Arecales > Arecaceae > Cocos > Cocos nucifera. Next base: position 31,140 of record QRFJ01005731.1, read on the forward strand.
TCTGAATCGCACCAACCAAAAATCCAAAACTCCTTTTGGACGTGGAGAGAAGAGGGAGAAGGTGAGTTTGGCATGGAGGAAGAAGGGAGAGGCAGCCTTGGGGCATGGGGTTTCTCAAACTTAATCTGAGTTGGGCGCAGGGTCTGATTTATGGGCGCAGGGTCTGATTTATAGACTGTCTGTGATCCAACTTCTCTTCTTCCCAACCAATCACAACTCTTTGTGAAATTAGATCTAAATCTGATTGGTGGAAATAGAGTTCCATGGATTCCTCCTTAGAGGATGCCTAAGAATAGTCAAAGTTGATTCTTAGGAGAGCTCTAATTGGAATCCACAAAGGAGATGGAGTCCTTGTCCAACAAGGACTCCTAGGCGCCTCCAACTTGGGCACACGCCTAGGGTGGCCTGTGCCCTCTTCCTTGCCAGGTTCTGGCAAGGGGACAGGCCCCCACCAGCTCTCCAATAGGTGCGTGACATGTGGTCAAAAGTCAAAGTATCAATGGTCAACATTTGACCAGTCAAAGGTCGACTTTTGACCAAAGTCAAAGAACAAGAAATGGCAGGTGACCAAAAATGGCAGGTAATGTCTTACAAAATACGACAACCTTTTCTGACTTGGACAACCTCCAGTCAGACCATATGAAGGCCTCTGATTGAGCACAAACTTCTTTAGCTCAGACAGGACAACTTATTTATGATAGCAAAAGAAGAACGTTAGGCTCAATCGAGTGCTAGCACGATTTCTTTGAACCTAATTGAATCTCATTCAGATCAATTGAACCATACCAGTTCAATTGATGATCACCAGATTCAAACCCTTGTTTGTGTGACCCAGTTAGGTTCAGTTCTATATGGTAATGGGATATGTCATGATCTCTATCATCGACATCATCGAAACTCCTTTTGATGGATCATAACTCTTCTAATTCGAACAGCTAGAATGATCGATCATCTAAATCATTCTAATTGCTCCCAAAATCCACCAGTGACACCTAGCAGTATATGGTGGCAACCCATCAGAGCTGAATGTGAACCTCTTGGTGCAGCTACCCGTGTGATTAAGTTCTTCTATCTTGAGCCCCGATCAAATTAGGGTTAAGGTAAACTCGTCAAACCCTAATCTCTGTCATATGATGTAATCATTCAATTCAAGTCCGATGTGAAAATCTAAATAAAAACTCTTTCTATTATTTCACTCTGCCATGGCTATGGACTTCTGGACTTGATTCTCATGATTATCATAGGGCTGCTCTGTTACATATATGTGCCCTAGAAGCCAGAATTGGCTGACACTTGTAATACACTTCTAGGGGCAAAATTGTAATTTTGACTATAATTAATGAAATGGGTTATTTTCTATCACACATGTGTATTTAGTGTCTGTGATACATCCTTTGAGTTAATGGTAATGATAATTCATATTTTCAAGAGTTGAAAATTTAAGACATGAATAATCATTATTAACTCATAAACAGCTCCCGACCATAGGATCATCACGAGGATGGTGATTGATCCGGAAGGTTGGTGTACGATCGCTTCTCTTTAGTAGATGAGTCTTGAGTCTACGGTGTGGAGACATCGGAGCGAGAGTACAGGTACTCGTTAGAGAACGAGGGCACTGAGCGTGACCACCTCGAGTAGTCATTAGGGAGTCTACCTTCTCGTCAATGACTGACTCGATTGCTGCAGTAGTGTGTGTCTGGTTCTTTGACCTGAGATGCATCGGCAGTTCACCTTGAGTGTGTTATAGTTTGACTACACCATTACTCGTCTCCTAGCCATATGGAACCCTGAGGTGTATGTTGGCTATAGCATGTTCATTGTAGGAACTGGATTGCATCAAGATGGGATCTATCTACCTCGGTTGGTAGAGGAGTAGCCCTATGATGATCATGAGAATCAAGTCCAAAATCCATGGCCATGGTAGAGTGAAATAATAGAAAGAGTTTCTATTTAGATTTTCACATTGGACTCGAATCGAATGATTACATCATATGACAGAGACTAGGGTTTGACGAGTTCACCTTAACCCTAATCTGATCGGGGCTCAAGATAGAAGAACTGAATCACATAGGTAGCTGCACCAAGAGGTTCGCATTCAGCTCTGATGGGTTGCCACCATATACTGCTAGGTGTCACTGGTGGATTTTGGGAGCAATTAGAATGATTTAGATGATCGATCATTCTAGCTGTTCGAATCAGAAGAGTTCTGATCCATCGAAAGGAGTTTCGATGATGTCTATGATAGAGATCATGACATATCCCATTACCATACAGAACTGAACCTAACTGGATCACACAAACAAGGGTTTGAATCTGGTGATCATCAATTGAACTGAATGAGATTCAATTAGGTTCAAGGAAACCGTGCTAGCAGTCGATTGAACCTAACATTCTTCTTTTACTATCACAAATAAGTTGTCCTGACTGAGCCAAAGGAGTTTGTGCTCAATCAGAGGTCTTCATATGGTCTGACTGGAGGTTGTCCAAGTCAGAATAGGTTGTCTTATTTGTAAGACATTACCTGCCATTTTTGGTCACCTGCCATTTCTTGTTCTTTGACTTTGGTCAAAAGTCTACCTTTGACTGGTCAAACATTGACCATTGACCCTTTGACTTTTGACCACATGTCATGCACCTATTGGAGAGCTGGTGGGGGCCTGTCCCCCTGCCAGAACCTGGCAAGGAGAAGGGTGCACGCCAAGGGTGGCGTGAGCCCAAGTAGGAGGCGCCTAGGAGTCCTTGTTGGACAAGGACTCCACCTCCCTTTAGGATTCCAATCAGAGTTCTACTAAAAATCCAGTTTGACTGGTCTTAGGTGCCCTCTAAGGAGGAATCCAGGGGTCTCTATTCCAACCAATCAGATTTAGATCTGATTTCACAAAGGGTTGTGATTGGTTGAGAGGAAGAGGAGTTGGATCACAAGAGGTCTATAAATAAGACCCTGCGCCCAACCCTAATCCTAAGTGAATGAGATTTCCCATGCCCTAAGGCTGCCTCTCCCCTCCTTCTCCACGCCATAGTCTCTTCTCCCCTTGCTCTCCACATCCAAAAGGTGTTTTGGACTTAGTTTGGTGCGATTCAGATCAAGGAAAGGCGATCAAAAGCAAGAAGGCTGCGCTGCTGCAAAAGGATGACTGCAGATCTTCAAAAGAGTTTTGAAGATCCTCCAGATCAGATCCAGATCAGATTTTTGGAGGTGTGATAGAGAAGAAGAGGATCTCCAGATCCAATCCGAGTGGATATCGGTAGAGGCCAGGCGCTTGCGTGGCTAAGATCCAGAACCTTCCGCTGCAATCAGGATCATCTACAGGGTAATAGGATTACCCAAATCAGGTAAATTGAATTTGATTTAATTTATCTTGTTTTATTTTATTATTAAAATAATAAGAATCAGATCTGAAACATTATCAAGATCTGATTAAGGTCAAGAGAAAATTTTGAAATATATCTCTTGATCTAATCAGATCTGGACGAACCTGGACCGGGAAATCAGGATTTCCCTTCAACTGGTATCAGAGCCATGGTTCTAAATTATTTAGATCTGATTTTAATTTTATTTTAATTAGAAAATAAAGTGATTTAGATGTCACATGAGATGTGATCAGATCTGAAATCAGACAAAAATTAAAATTAAATGATTTGGATCTAAGAACATTGAAGATATGCATGACTAGTTCTAGAAAATAGAATAGTTCTTATAGAATAGTTTTGCATGTCTTTGATTTAATATGATTAAATCATATTTTAGATCTTCTTATTTACTATTTTCTGATATTATAAGTGCTATAATAACATCTGATAAACAGCAAATAAAAATTATTTTAATTTTAAATATCATATGAAGATATGATTAGATGGCATGTACTAGACTAATTTAGAATAGAATAGTTCTACACATATATCTTGTTTAATATTAGAATTTATTATTGATTATATCAATTTAATCTAATTTTCAGATTATTATGTGATAATTTAGATCTAAACTAACATGTTTGAATACATGAGATGTATGCAAAATATGCCTTGATTTAGATCTAAATTTGTATATGAGATATATGATATAGATCTATAACTGTTTGTAGATTACATGTTCCTGATTAAGGCGTTCCTCTTGGCCGTCCGGTCATAAGAACAAGAAGAAGGGTTTTAAAGGCCCTCTCTTCCCATTCGATGGGGTGTTCTTTATGACGTGTAGGGGTGCTGCGTGTTCGTCCTTAATCAGAAACCCAAAACTTACTTTCTGCAAAACCCTAGATCCTGAAACCCTAGGATTTATTGTGCATATTTTATTTATGAACCCAACTTAATTAAGAATTTAGTTTATGGAATATTAATTAGGTCTAAAATTGAGAATTTCAGATCTAAGACATATTCATAATACTGGGTTCGGGCTTGGGTAGCTCAATTAGGTCTAAGCGGTTGATCAAACCGAATCAAGAGTTGGTTAGATGGGATCAACAATGCTTAAATTGACCAGCCTAATAGGATTAAGTCTGGGTCAAGATCGAGTCACGATCAAGCAAGACCTAATTAGGCTCAGAGGTTAGAGTCTGGATTATAGGCTAACCCAATTGGTTCTAACTCAACAATTGGTTGTCTAAGTTAGTTTGGCACAAACGACCGACTGGTTTTTAATTGGAAGCTACTCGACCTGAATGCGTTTTGTGGAGTTAACGCATATTCCTTCCACCGGTCTCACTTACCTGACCATTATACTGTGACACAGTTACTGGAAATTCTCC
>QRFJ01005732.1:0-37318 GCA_006176705.1 Cocos nucifera
AAGATATCTTAAGCTCCACCTTATTCATTAATTAAAATAAATTAGAAAATTACGAATCTAAATTATTATGAGAACCTGGCTCTAAATACCAAGTTGATGAAAAACGTCCCTGTTTCTCGGGTCAAAGTTCGTTTAAGATTTGATTTGTACCAAGAAAAATATTTTCAAAAATTTTTTCTCATTAGATCTAATTAAATCTAATATATTTATATCTAATATTTGATGAATCAAATAAAATAAAATAAAATAAAAGTAATTAAGATTTATTTATACATTATTCTTTGTGTAATCTTATATCCGACGAAGAATCCCTGCTGATTTTCGAGGTTCTGTATGCAAGCCATGCAATTGTCTGACCTTTTGGTATCTTCTGAATGGGGCTAAGCAGGGATTGTCGGTGGGAGACTATCTCGGCAGGATCTGAGATCTTCTTATTTTAATCTTTCTCTAAAAAGATCAAAATCTAGATCTGATCTTGAGATCTTCAAAAATAATTTTTGAAGATTCGATGTCGATCTCTTACAGCATGCTGGCCTTCTTCCTTTTTATCAACTTTCTCTACCTAGATCGCACTAAATTAAAGCCCAAGGACTCTTGGGCCATGGGAGAGGAAGAGAGGGGGACAGAGGTAGGCATGAGGAGAGGAAAGAGGGCTATGTGGCAGGGCAAGGGGAGATCTCTTCTCAACCCTAGGCAGCAGAATAGGGTTTATATAAAATCCTGTTGCGCCATGGCAGTGCCACTATCCTCAGCGCAATCACGTTGCTTCATGCGCAATCAGATCTAAATCTGAATTGATGGAATGACCATCATCTGATTAATCAAAGATGAAAGCCCCTCCTCAAACATCGTTAGGTGATCCGCCAAGACTGATCTAAGTAAGTCTTTGGTGGCCACCTTGTTTGAATACCATGAAGCACCTGGAGTCCCATCTTGTATGGGACTCCAGGCATCATTATCCTTGGTGCATGCCTCCCTAGGCATGCACCCTTCTTTCCTCTTTCTAGTAGGGGGATAATTTTCATCTCTCCCCTATGGTGCATGACACATGAGCAGATGTCTAAGTATCAAAAGATCAACATTTGTCAAAGTTAAGAAAAGAATTAGCAGGTGATGAAAAATGCAGGTTGTTGTCTCAAATTATCTCATAAATTAAGACAATCCTTTTCTGACCTTAACAAGGATCAGTCAGACCAAGTAAAGGTACCTGAGGAGTCCAAAAACATATTTGCACATCGAGATAACTTTTGATGATATTGAAGGAGAAACATTGTTTAGATATATGTGCCCGTAGAAGCCAAATTGGTTGAACACTCTATAATACACTTCCTAAGGCAAAATTATATTTTACAAAATCGATAAAATGGGTATATTTCTATCCAAGCATATGTGTATTTAGTGTCTGTGATACATCCTTGATTAACTGGCAATGATAATTCAATTATTTTCAAGAGTTGAAATTTAGACATGAATCATCATTATTAATCCATAAATTGCCCTGACCATAGGATCATCACGCACGGGGAATGGAGTTGATCCGAGAATGGTTGGGGTAAGCAATCGCCTTCTCTTTAGTACGATGAGTCTTTGTAGTCTACGGTGTGCGAGCCAGGAGCGAGATACACAGGTACTCATTAGAGGAAATACACGAGGGACTGAGCGTGACCACTCGAGTAGTCATTAGGGATCCGTACCATTCTCGTTCAATGACTGACTTCAGCGATGCTGGAGTAGTGTGTCCTGGTTCTTTGAACCTGAGTGGCATTTCGGCCAGTGTCACCTTGAGGGTGTTATAGTTTGACTACCACATTACTCGGTCTCCTAGCATTATGAACCCTAGGTGTATATGTTTGGCTATAGCTGTTCATATTGTAGGAACTGGAATTGGCATAAAGATGGAATCTATCTCCTCGGTGGTAGAGGAGCAGCCCTATGATAATCATGAGAATAAGTCCAAAAGACCATGGACAGTGGCAGAAGTGAAATAATAAGAAAAGAGTTTCTATTTAGATTTTCACATTGACTCGAATCGAATAGACTTACATCATATGACAGAAACTAGGGTTGACGAGTTTTACCTACACCTTAAACTCCTGATCGGCGGCTTCGACATAGGGAAAGGACTTAATCACACTAGGTACTAGCACCCAAGAACGGTTCGCATTCAGCTCTGATGGGTTTGCCCCATCTATACTGTCTAAGTGTCCACTGGTGATTTTGGGAGCAATTAGAAATGATTTAGATGATCAATCATTCTAGCTATTCGGATCAGAAAGAGTTTGATCCATCGAAAAGGAGTTTTCGATGTGTCGGATGATAGAGTCATGACATTATCCCATTACCATACAGACATGAACCTACTGGTCACACAAACAAGAGGTCTTAGAAAGTCTGTGGATCATCACATTGAATGATCTGTTTCAATTGATCTGAATGAGATTCATTAGGTTTTCAGAGAAATCGTGGCCCTAGCACTCGATTGCAAAACCTAATCTTCTTTCTTTTTCTTAGTCATAAATAAAGTTTATCCGTATGAGCCAAAGAGTTTGTGCTTATTAGAGGCCTTCAATATGGTCTACGTGTGAGTTGTCCCAAGTCGAATAGGTTGTCTTATTTTAATAGACATACCTGCCATTTTTGTCACCTGCCATTTTCTGTTCTTTGAGACTTTGGATCTAAAGAGTCTACCTTTGACCTTGAAGAACTCAACGTTGACATTTGACACTTTGAACTTTTGACACACAATGTCAATGCACCCTATTGGAGAGCTGGTTGGGGGTGTCTCGCCTACCGCTAGACCTGGCAAAGGAGATGAGCCTAGGGCGATCCTGCTTTGCCCAAGTTGGAGGCCTAGGAGTCCTTGTTTGACATAGGATCCGTCTCCTTTTTGATTCCAATTAGAGTTCTTCTAAGAACCAACTTCTGGATGGTCTTAGGCCGCCTCTAAGGAGATCCAGGAGGATCTAATTTCCCACCTAATCATCATTTAGATCTGATTTCACAAAGGGTTGATGATTGGTTGGGAAGAAGAGTTCTGGAGCACAGCTGGTCTAATAATAAGACGCATGTACCCACACTCAGTTGATATGAGATTGAACGCTAAGAGTGTTCCAATCATGCCCCCAAGGCTGCGCTCTCGCCCTCCTTCCTCCATTGCCAACAACCTTCCTCCCTTCTGCTCTCACGTCCATCAAAAGGAGCGTTTTGGATTTTGTTCATGGTGGCGATTTCCAAGCCAAGAAAATGGCGATCGAAAAGCAAGCAAGGATGCGACTGCTTGCATACAAAAGCGACGACTACTGATCTTGATAAAGGATGTTTGAAGATTCCTCCAGATCTAATTCTTGAAGATGTGAATAGAAAAGAAGAGGATCTCCAGATCTAGTCCAAGTGGACATACCGGTAGAGGCCAGGCGCTTGCGTGGCTAGTCCAAGATCCTTCCGGCTGCCGATACAAGGATCCATCAAACGGGTAATTGGATTACCTCAAATCAGGTAAAATTAAATTCTGATTTAACTTTTATTCTATTTTTATGTTTAATTTAATATAAAATTAATAAGAAGTTAGATCAAAACATTCTCAGAGATTTTTAAATTATAAGATGCAAAGGAAAAGATTTTTGATAATATAGTCTCTTGATCTGATCAGATTTGTGAACGAACCCTAGACCGGGAATCAGGATTTTCCCTTTCCAATTGGTATCAGAGCCATGGTTCTAAAAATTTTTTAAATATGATTTTAAATTTATTTTTTTAATTAGAGGAAAAATTAATTCGATTCAGATGTCACATGATAATGTGATCATATCTAAAATTAGAAAAAGTTAAAATTAAATTGATTAGGATCTAGATTAAGAAGATATGGATGACTAGTCTAGAATAGTGAATAGTTCTAGTAAGAACTAGTCGTTGCCATGTTTTCAAATTTAATTTGATAACCCACCATATTTTTAGATCCATTTATTGTATATTTTCCTGATATTAATAATGGTTATAATAACATCTAAAAATAAGCCAATAAATTAATTTAATTTTAACATCTATGAATGTGATTGATGCATGTCTAGACTAGTTTGTAGAATAGTTGTCTAGCATAGTTGTCTAGCATTAGGGTTTAATTTTGATAAGATCAATTATAAATCTAATTTTTAGATATATTATGAGATAATTTAGATTGAAAACATGCATGTGATTCGATACATTTGAGTATGTGTGCAAAATATGCCATGATTATAGCATCTACTTTGTATATGAGATATATGATATAGATCTGATACTGTTTTGTATATTGAATGTTCCTGATTAAGGTTTCCTCTTGGCCGTCCGATCATAAGAATGAAGAGGGTTTGAAGGCCTCTCTTTTCATCATCGATGGGGTGTTCTATGATGTGTTGAGGTAGTGCTGCGTGTTTCGTCCTTTATCAGAATCCAAAACTTATTTCCTGCAAAACCCTGATCCTGAAAACCCTTGGATTTATTGTGCAATATTTTGTTATGAACCCTTGACTTAATTAAAGAATTAAGTTTAATGAAAATATATTAGATCTAAAATGAGAATTTTAGATCTAAGACATATTCATTAATACGGTTCGGGCTTGGGTAAAGCTCAATTAGTCTTAGCAGGTTGATTCAAACCGAAATCAAGAGATTGGTTAGATGGCGATTCAATAAATGCTTAAATTGACCAGCCCTGAATAGGATTAAGTCTGGTCTAAGAATCGAGTCGCGATTCAAGCCAAGACCTATTAGGCTCAGAAGGTAGAAGTCTGGATTGTAGGCTAACCAAAATGTTCTGGACTCAACATTTGGTGTCTAAGTAAGTTTTGCACATAATGACCAAACTGCTTTTTAATTGAAAGCTACTTCGCCTGAAGCGTTCTTTATACGAGTTAATGGCCACATTCCTTCCACAAGTCTCACTTACCTGACCATACTATTGACACAGTTCTGAATTCGAGTGCTAGTCAATAATCGAGCTAACCCATGCCACTAGGTTAGTCCATAATTTTATGAACTAGCCAATCTAGTTAATGAGACCTGAATTCAATTCTCCCTAAGAAAAGATTAAGTCTGAGGGCTTCCACATTGTAGATGTGCGGGCCCTTCCTGGGGTTGAATTGTTCTCCGACTGGATTCACCAGTGGCCCTAAGTTGCATCGGAACGACGCAACCATGTCTATTAGGCCATTGAATGCTATGGGCTGGAAGGATTGAGTTGGGCTCAATAATTTTGGATACGGTGAGAGACTCATTAGGAACCCAGTCTATGAAATGGTGGTTCCTAAGCTTAACTAAGAGTGGATCAATATCTCTTGGATACGGTGAGATTCATGGAATTAGAGACAAGTTTGGATTGCACCAATGATTAGAGAATCATTTGAAACAAGAGTTGTTCACTCATTGGCTAACCCATCACCAATAACTGTTTAGGTGAGGTGATGAGTCGTTGGTGAGACCGCACCACCCACTAGAAATCATTAATCATGGAGATTTGTTATCTCTCTACAGAGAAGTGTAGGATACCGAGAAAATAGTGGGAGCTAATTGTTTAAAAATAAAAGTCCCTAAAAAATTGGTCAAGTTAAATTACAAATATCTAAACCTAGATCTTTGACTTTCTGAACAGGAAAATGTCTGCGTCCAATCCGATTGCACGTATCCTGGAAACACACATAGATTGATCGGCACCCAATTATAAAGATTGGCTCAGAACTATAAAACTATATTTTGGGCTTCTGAGAAAGTTAACCCATGTTTGGATCAGGACCCTCCCACCTTACTAGCCCATCCATCTTGTAACAGAGAGGCGTCTTCTGAAAAAAATGGATGACCGAAGATAATAAAGGCCAAGACTATTACCATATTGGGCTCGATGTCTGATGGCTCCGCACCAACATGAGGATATTGGACTGCCACGCCAAAATGTTGCTCACCATAAGAGATGTTTTGCGTGAAACAGAGTTCGCGCAGCCAAATATCAAGTCACGAAATAACATTTTAAGGCTAAGATGCTGATGGGCAGTCAATCCAAGAATACTGTCTGACAATGATCAAGACATTGAGAGCTTAAAGAAGCTTGGGTGTGAAAGTTGGACTTGGACCTGCCAACGATATTATTCTGCATCCTTGTTGACTGATGCATATGGGCAATTCATCATGAATTACCACATGCATAAACTTCAGAATTCCTTGGCCGAATTAATGAATATGCTGGTTACCGCTGAGCTTTCTATGAAAGGTTCTAAAGGCTCAGTTCTTGCTATGGAACGGACTTCTTCCAAAAGAAAGTCTTATGGAAAGAAAAAGAAGTCTGTGAAAAAGCAAAAGGTGGAAGGATCAAAGAAGAAGAAGGCAGAGCCGAAGAAAAAGGCCGATGTCAAAGGAAAGTGTTTCCATTGCAACAGCGACGGCCATTGGAAGCGGAACTGCCCTACTTACCTGGCCACCCTGAAGAACAAGAAGGAAGGTCCTTCTGGAGGTATGCTCGTTATTGAGTCTAACCTTACGGTTTCTTCTGCATCCAGTTGGGTGCTTGACTCTGGTTCTAGTGCTCATCTGTGCACTTCTATGCAGGGTCTTGAGGATAGCAGGAGGCTGAGGGATGGAGACATGATCCTACGCATCGGTAATGGAGCAAGAGTTGCTGCAGTAGCCGTGGGAACATACCCTCTTCGATTACCATCTGGTTTAGACTTAGTTTTGAAAGACTGTTATTTTGTGCCTGCAGCTAGCAGGAATTTGATTTCTGTTTCATGCTTAGCACAAGAAGGTTATGTGATCACCTTCTTTAAGGACCATTGTAACATTCTTTATGAAAGAAATAAAATTGCAAATGGTTTCCTTATTAATGGTCTTTATCAGCTACATATTGATGTACCTGTTCTAACTATCGAGCAAAACGTGAATGCCAAACGACCTAGGGATAGTCCAAACGACAGATATCTATGGCACCTGAGATTAGGTCATATAGCAGAAGATAGGATCAACAAATTGGAGAAAAATGGGCTATTGAGTCCATTGACTTTCCGAGTCATATCCAACTTGTGAATCTTGTCTTCAAGGCAAAATGACTAAACTCCCTTTTGTTGGACATGGGGAGAGGGCCACAGATCTCCTTGCCCTAGTACATACTGATGTGTGCGGCCCATTTGATGTGCCGGCTAGAGGCAATTTTGTCTACTTCATTACCTTTACCGATGATCTGTCTAGGTATGGGTATGTGTATCTTATGAGACACAAGTCTGAAGCTTTTGAAAAGTTCAAAGAATTCAGACATGAAGTAGAAAAACAAACTGGAAAAACCCATTAAGGTTCTTCGATCAGATCGAGGAGGTGAATACCTTAGCCGGAATTCCTAGACTATCTAAAGGAAAAATGGCATAGTCTCTCAATGGACTCCACCAGGAACACCTCAACTCAACGGGGTTTCAGAATGGAGAAATCGGACTCTATTGGATATGGTTCGATCCATGATGAGCTTCACAGACCTCCCTGATTTTCTTTGGGGACACTCATTGTTAACTTCAATCTATCTACTGAATAGGGTTCCCTCTAAAACCGTTCCTACCACACCGTATGAGATATGGCACGGTAAGAAACCAAGTCTGAGTCATCTCAGAATTTGGGGTTGTCCAGCTCATGTCAAAAGACAACAAGCGGACAAGTTAGAGTTTAGGTCCTCCTTCAGAGCTCGATTCATAGGATATCCTAAAGAGTCATTAGGATACTATTTCTACATTCCAGAAGACCACAATGTGATTGTGAGTCGACATGCCATCTTTCTTGAAAAATAGTTTATTCAAGATAGCGGCATTGGAAAATAGATCAAGCTTGATGAGAAAGTCTCACAAGTGGAACGAGCTAAGGACCAATTGGAACCAAATCAGGTTTGAGCCAATAAGAACACTACCTCCTCCACCTCGTAGATCGGAAAAGAGTTTTCCCGTCCCCCTGAAGAGATACTTAGGTATTATTTCAGAGGAAGTAGAGGAAAATGTTCCTCGTAGGTAATGGTGCTCATGGTGATGATCCCAAAACCTACAACGAGGCGATATCAGATATCGACTCCGAGAAATGGCTAGAGGCAATGCAGTCAGAAATTGACTCGATGCACTCAAACCAAGTCTGGACCTTGGTAGATCCACCAGAAGGTATAGTACCTATTGGGTGTAAATGGATCTTCAAGAGAAAGATTGGTGCAGATGGGAATGTGGAGACATTCAAGGCTAGACTAGTGGCAAAAGGTTATAGTCAACGCGAAGGCATTGACTATCAGGATACCTTTTCCCCAGTGGCTATGCTAAAATCCATCCGCACATTGCTTGCCGTTGCAGCCTATTTCGATTATGAAATATGGCAAATGGACGTGAAAACGGCATTCCTAAATGGATATCTTGAGGAAGATATCTATATGGAACAGCCGCTAGGTTTCACATCCAGTGATACTGATCACAAGGTTTGCAAGCTGCAAAGGTCCATATATGGACTTAAGCAAGCATCTCGGAGCTGGAACACTCGTTTCAATGATGTGATCAAAAAGTTTGGTTTCATCAAAAATGAAGAGGAACCATGTGTTTTCAAAAAGGTCAGTGGGAGCGCTGTTGTCTTCCTCGTATTGTACGTGGATGACATCCTCCTTATTGGGAATGATATTCCCATGTTGACGACAGTCAAAATGTGGTTGTCCAAGGAATTCTCCATGAAAGACCTAGGTGAAGCATCCTTTATTCTAGGAATTAAGGTCTATAGGGATAGACCGAATAGGATGCTAGGACTTTCACAGAAGATGTACATAGAGGAAAGTACTAAAGAGGTTTAGTATGGAAAACTCTAAGAGGGGATTAATACCCTTCAGACATGGTATTCATCTTTCCAAGAAGATGTGCCCTAGCACACCTGAGGAAATAGAACGCATGAGCAAGATCCCTTATGCTTCTGCAATAGGGAGCCTCATGTATGCCATGCTATGTACACGACCTGATATAGCCCATGCTGTGAGTGTCACAAGCAGATATCAGTCAAATCCAGGTGAAGAACACTGGACTTCTGTGAAATGTATCCTTAAGTACTTGAGAAGAACTAAGGATATGATGTTGGTCTTTGGTAATGGAGAACTCCAAGTCCAGGGATACACAGACTCAGATTTCATGTCCGATATAGATGATCGAAAGTCGACATCTGGGAGTCTGTTTGTGTGCAATGGTGGTGCTGTCAGCTGGAAGAGTTCCAAGCAAACGGTGATACCACCTCATCCACGATTACCTCGAGAAGGGTTACGTCGAGGTCAAGAGAGTCAACTCCACAGATAATGTGGCAGACCCACTTACAAAGCCGTTGGGCCAGCAGAAGTTCGAAGCCCACCTTGAGAAGATGGGACTTAGACTTGTAGCCAATTGGCTTTAGGACAAGTGGGAGATTGTTAGATATATGTGCCCTAGAAGCCAGAATTGGCTGACACTTGTAATACACTTCTAGGGGCAAAATTATAATTTTGACTAAAATCAATAAATGGGTTATTTTCTATCACATATGTGTATTTAGTGTCTGTGATACATCCTTTGAGTTAATGGTAATGATAATTCATATTTTCAAGAGTTGAAAATTTAAGACATGAATAATCATTATTAACTCATAAATTGCTCCGACCATAGGATCATCACGAGGATGGTGATTGATCCGGAAGGTTGGTGTACAATCGCTTCTCTTTAGTAGATGAGTCTTGAGTCTACGGTGTGGAGACACCGGAGCGAGAGTACAGGTACTCGTTAGAGAACGAGGGCACTGAGCGTGACCACCTCGAGTAGTCATTAGGGAGTCTACCTTCTCGTCAATGACTGACTCGATGCTGCAGTAGTGTGTCTGGTTCTTTGACCTGAGGTGCATCGGCAGTTCACCTTGAGGGTGTTATAGTTTGACTACACCATTACTCGGTCTCCTAGCCATATGGAACCCTGAGGTGTATGTTGGCTATAGCATGTTCATTGTAGGAACTGGATGGCATCAAGATGGAATCTATCTACCTCGGTGGTAGAGGAGCAGCCCTATGATAATCATGAGAATCAAGTCCAGAAGCCCATGGCCATGGCAGAGTGAAATAATAGAAAGAGTTTCTATTTAGATTTTCACATTGGACTCGAATCGAATGATTACATCATATGACAGAGACTAGGGTTTGACGAGTTTACCTTAACCCTAATCTGATCGGGGCTCAAGATAGAAGAACTTAATCACACAGGTAGCTGCACCAAGAGGTTCGCATTCAGCTCTGATGGGTTGCCACCATATACTGCTAGGTGTCACTGGTGGATTTTGGGAGCAATTAGAATGATTTAGATGATCGATCATTCTAGCTGTTCGAATCAGAAGAGTTCTGATCCATCGAAAGGAGTTTCGATGATGTCGATGATAGAGATCATGACATATCCCATTACCATACAGAACTGAACCTAACTGGGTCACACAAACAAGGGTTTGAATCTGGTGATCATCAATTGAACTGATCTAGTTCAATTGATCTGAATGAGATTCAATTAGGTTCAAGGAAATCGTGCTAGCACTCGATTGAACCTAACGTTCTTCTTTTGCTATCATAAATAAGTTGTCCTGTCTGAGCCAAAGGAGTTTGTGCTCAATCAGAGGCCTTCATATGGTCTGACTGGAGGTTGTCCAAGTCAGAAAAGGTTGTCTTATTTTGTAAGACATTACCTGCCATTTTTGGTCACCTGCCATTTCTTGTTCTTTGACTTTGGTCAAAAGTCTACCTTTGACTGGTCAAACGTTGACCATTGACACTTTGACTTTTGACCACATGTCATGCACCTATTGGAGAGCTGGTGGGGGCCTGTCCCCCTGCCAGAACCTGGCAAGGAGGAAGGGCGCACGCCACCCTAGGCGTGTGCCCAAGTTGGAGGCGCCTAGGAGTCCTTGTTGGACAAGGACTCCATCTCCTTTTTGGATTCCAATTAGAGTTCTTCTAAGAACCAACTTTGACTGGTCTTAGGCACCCTCTAAGGAGGAATCCAGGGGACTCTATTCCCACCAATCAGATTTAGATCTGATTTCACAAAGGGTTGTGATTGGTTGGGAAGAAGAGGAGTTGGATCACAGCTAGTCTATAAATAAGACCCTGTACCCAACTCAGATTGATATGAGATTGAAGCTAAGAGTTTCCATACGCCCCAAGGCTGCCTCTCCCCTCCTTCTCCATGCCAAACCACCTTCTCCCCTTGCTCTCCACGTCCAAAAGGAGTTTTGGACTTTTGGTTGGTGCGATTCAGATCAAGAG
Source organism: Cocos nucifera (assembly GCA_006176705.1). Taxonomy (NCBI): domain Eukaryota; kingdom Viridiplantae; phylum Streptophyta; class Magnoliopsida; order Arecales; family Arecaceae; genus Cocos; species Cocos nucifera. The sequence continues at coordinate 11,285 of QRFJ01005732.1, forward strand.
AAAGGCGATCAAAAGCAAGAAGGCTGCACTGCTGCAAAGGACGACTGCTGATCTTCAAAAGGAGTTTTGAAGATCCTCCAGATCAGATCCAGATCTGATTTTTGGAGATGTGATAGAGAAGAAGAGGATCTCCAGATCCAGCCTGAGTGGATACCGGTAGAGGCCAGGCGCTTGCGTGGCTAGATCCAGAACCTTCCGCTGCATACAGGATCATCAACAGGGTAATAGGATTACCCAAATCAGGTAAATTAAATTTGATTTAATTTATACTTATTTTATTTTATTTATAAAAATAATAAGAATTAGATTTGAAACATTCCAAATTTGATACAGATCAAAGAGAAAAATTTTTAAAATATATCTCTTGATCTGATCAGATCTGAACGAACCTGGACCAGAAAATCAGGATTTCCCTTCAAACATTAGCCTCTGCTATTTCATTGTTTAAATCAATTGTTTAGATCCAAATATTTATTTGTATGATCTAGTTAGGTTCAGTTCCATATGGTAATGAGATATGTCGCGATCTCTATCATCGACATCATCGAAATACCTTTCGATGGATCGAAATTTTTTCTGATTCAGACAACTAGAATGATCGATCATCCAAATCATTCTAATTGCTCCCAAAATCCACCAGTGACACCTAGCAGTATATGGTGGCAACCCATTAGAACTAAAAATGAACCTCTCGATGCAATTACCTGTGTGATTAAGTTCTTCTATCTTGTGCCCCAATCGGATTAGGGTTAAGGTGAACTCGTCAAACCCTAATATCCATTATATGAATTAATCATTCGATTCAAATCCAACGTGAAAATCTTAATAGAAACTCTTTCTATTATTTCACTCTGCCGTGGCCATAGGCTTATGGATTTGATTCGCGTGATCATCATAAGGCTGCTCCTCATCTACCGAGGTAGATAGATTTTCTCTTGGTGCAATCCAATTCCTACAATGAACATGCTATAGCCAACATACATCTCAGAATTTTGAATAGCTAGGAGACCGAGTGATGGTGTAGTCAAACTATAACACCCTTATGATAAACTGTCGATGCACCTCAGATCAAAAAATCAGACACACTACTGTAGCTTCGAGCTAGTCATCAACGAGAAAGAAGACTTCCTAATGAATGCTCGAGGTGGTCACGCTCAGTGCCCTCATTCTCTAATGAGTACTTGTACTCTCGCTTCGATGTCTCTGTACCATAGACTCAAGACTCATCTACTATAAAAAAGCGATTGTATTTCAACCTTCCGAATCAATCACCATCCTCATGACAATCCTACGGTCAGGAGCATTTTATGAGTTAATAATGAAAATTCATGTCTTAAATTTTCAACTCTTGAAAATAAGAATTATCATTCCCATTAACTCAAGGAATGTATCACAGACACTAAATACACATTATGATAGAAAATAACCTATTTTATTATTTATAGTCAAAATTATAATTTTATCTTTAGAAGTGTATAACAAGTGTCAACCAATTTTGGCTTCTAGGGCACACATATCTAACAGTCCCCCATACATCCGTGAGAACTAAATCCAATGGGGCTGCCATGCGGGTTGTGCTGACCATAAATTGAACTATCCTCTATTTTTTCATCTAGCATGGCTCATAATGTTCAGAAACTCCACCCAGATCAGAGATCAGTTTCTTTTTGCTTAGCTCCTTCAGTCCTCTATCTCCCATGTGGCCCAGATGATAATGCCACAAACAATAAGCCCCCTGCTGATCCTACATTGCTATAGCTATATTGGATCCTCCGATCACCACAGATCCCTCCATCTTGTAGAGATTATTTTTCAGCCTTCTACCCCTCATCACTATCATGGCTCCATTGAAGATATTCAATACTCCACTCCTGGCATGACTGCTAAAGCTATAGCTGCTCTGCTCTAGGTAGCCCAATGACACAAGGTTCTTCTTTAGCTCTAGGATATGCTTCACATTCATGAGAGTCCGCACCATCCCATCAAACATCCTCATCCTAATTATCCCAATACCAGCGATCTTATAAGGGTGATTATCTCCAAGTTGTCGAAAATACATGCTCTTCCTACATGGATCGGCATGGCGGCTGGTGATTAGCCAAGCAATAAGAAAGAACTTCTCAGAGATTAATGCAGAAGCATGATCAAACAATTCAAGGAATAGAGAAGAAGAGAAGGAGAGATTTTTGGAAGAAAAGAGCTTTTATTAAGTATATCTCAGCCTCATTACAATCTTAACCTATTTTCAATATATATACTTTACAAAGGGTCAAGCCCAAGACCATAGAAAAACTCTCCAAATCCAAACAATCCATGTACACAAAATAATATCCACGAAAACTAAGCCAGCCCAGTTTCAGACTGAGCTGGCTAACCTACGACTAGGTCAGCTCAGTCTAGGACTGAGCCGACCTAGTTGTGTGCCATGCCAATAGTCCAAAAATGCTGCTTTCTATCTGAATTTTTCTCTGAGACCTAGCCAACCTAGTCTTGGACTAAGCCGGCCCAGTCCTGGACTAAGCTGGCTTAGTCTTAGGGTGAGCTGGCCTAGTTTCTGAACATTGTTAGAAGAGCTGATTTCTCTTTTGGCTCGCTCCCATCTTCCCATGACCTGTCTTATCATATTTTCAAGACTTGGGAGTGCCACTTCTGAGCTTACATTCTCCACCTTGGTGCTTCCAAGTTCTTGTGAACTCATCTATTCTCAATAGATCCATCCATGCCATACATCTCTGAAAGCTGTCTCTAGGGAGTACCTTCATGAGTGCATTAGACTGATTCTCTTTGGTATGGATCTTCATCAGTTCCACTTCATCTTTCTCCACCAGCTCTCTGATCCTATGGTACCTCACGTCTATATGCTTTGTGCGTGCATGATATACTGGGTTCTGTGCCAACAATAGAGCACTCTGACTATCACTGAACAATGTAACCTTGCTTTACTGCACCCCCAACTCATCAGTCAGCCTCCTAAGCCAAAGGGCTTCCTTTGCAACCTCCATTATCCTAATGTACTCGACTTCTATGGTAGACAATGCCGTGATTGGCTGAAGGATTGATCTCCAAGACATCGGTCCACCATATATGCAGAAGAGGTATCCAGTAGTAAATCTCCTTGTATCAAGATTACCAGCATAATTTGCATCAACAAATCCTTCCAGAGGATCTGAACCTTCACATATCTTCATAGATTATTCACCAAATCCTCTCGACTATCCACCAAACATCAAACAATGATCCCTTGTTCCATGCAGATATCTCAATATTCATTTTAATGCTTTCCAGTGTTCCATCCCAAGGTTAACCATGTATCTACTAATCATGCTCACTGCATATGCTATATCTGGTCTACAGCACATAAGAAACTCATTCCAAAACTCTCTCTCCTCTTCAAACTAGGGGCTCTATAATTTGGAGAGAGAGACATATGGCTCGGCAATGGTATCTCTACAGATTTGCCCTTCTCCATCCTAAACCTCTCCAGAACCATCTGGACATACTTTTATTATGATAAATGGAGCACTCCTTTGCACCTATCTCTACAAATCTCCATTCTAAAGATTTTATCAGCTGGACCCAAATTCTTCATCTCAAACTCAGATGATAATGTCCTTTTCAATCTTTTCACAGCATCCATGCTGCTACTGGCTATGAGCATATCATCTATATACAATAATAGGTATAGGACATCCTCCTCATCAACATCCTTAACATAGATACAACAATCATGTTCACATCTGCTAAAACCCAGGCTCAAGACAAAGCTATCAAACCTTTGATACCACTGACGAGGGGATTGTTTCAAGTCATACAAAGATTTTTTGAGTAAACACACCTTTTCTTCCTATCCCATCTCCATGAAATCATCTGGCTACTTCATGTAGATTCTTTCCTCCAAAATTCCATGAAGGAAGCCCATCTTCACATCCATCTATTCTAATTCCATGTCATGCTGTGCCACCAATGATAGCAAAACTCGAATAGATGTATGACGCACCACAGGAGAGAAAATTTCTGTGCAGTCAATTTCTTTCCTTTGTGAGTATCCCTTTGCTACTAATCTTGCTTTGAATCTGACTCCACCTTATTCTGGAGGTGCTTCTTTCTTTGTGAACATCTATTTTGAGCCAATAGGTTGAGCACCCTCTAGAAGATCCACCAGTTGCCATGTCTGATTCTTCTCAAGTGATTCCATCTCCTCCATCATGTCCTGTATCTATGAATCATGATCCTCACTCTCCATAGCCTCTGCATAATTCTCTGGATCTCCATTAGCAGTGATGAGTGCATAGGAGATAACCTCATCAATGCCATATCTGACCGGCCTCGTAATTGTATGCTGGGGCTTATGCAAAGCCACTCCCACTGGCACATCTCTGTCTGATGTCTGTGGCTGCTCCTACATATCTGTCTGAACTGCCAACCCTCTATACTGATTTTTAATCTAAGACAATACTTTTCTGCCCAGCTCCACCTCAACAAAAATACTCCTGTAAGTGGATGTGACTTGCATGCCATCGTTCTCTGACTGGCCACCATTGTTCATCTTTGTTTTTCTAGTTCCATCTATCCCAAACCTTCTCAAGATGCTATTCTCATCAAAGATAACATCCCTGCTAATCACTAAATTCTATGCCTGAGAGTCTCATAGCAGGTATCCCTTGACTCCTTGTGGATACCCTATGAATGTCATCTTTTAAGATTTTGGATCCAATTTACTCCTCTCGGTTGCCTCCACATGTGCATAGGCTGTACAACCAAAGACTTTCAGGTGGCTAAGCTCCACCTTCTTTTCACTCCAGACCTCCTCTGGAATGCCTCCATTCAGCTTACGATGAGGAAACCTGTTCATAAGAAAATAAAAAAAAAATTAGAGCATCACCCCAAAAGGACTTTAGGAGTGATGTTTGTAGCCTCAAACTCCATGCCTTCTCGATCAATCTCCAATTCATTCTCTCTGCGACACCATTCTACTAGAGAGTCGTCTTTACCATGTAATGGCATTTGATGCCATTTTTCTCACAGTACCTCCTAAACTCCAGGCTAGTATACTCCTCTCCATTGTCTGACCTTAGACACTTCACCTATCTTTCTGACTCTTTCTCTACTTTAACTCTCCAGGCTCTGAATCAGGCAAACACCTCTGATTTTTCTATGATCAAATAAATCCACACCTTCCTTGAGAAATCATCAATGAAAGTGACAATGTATTTTGACCCATCCCTAGCTGATACAGCAGTTGATCCCCACACATCCGAGTGTACAAAATCCAGCACTCTCTCGCTATGCTTGGTACTTTTGGCAAACTTCATCCTATGCTGTTTGCCAAAGATGTATGGCTCACAAAGATCTGTACTCTCCTTCTTCAGGACTGGGATCATACCTCTTCTGCTTAGTTCAATAAGCTACGGTCACTCATATGACCCATCCGATTGTGGCATAGCTGATATAAAATCTAATCCTCCTGTGCTGCAGCTAGCACCTTTGCACTATTATTTACCACTGAGCCTTCCATTCTGTAAAGATTGTTGCTCAGTCTTCTACCTCTCATCACCACCAAAGCTTCCTTGAAAATTTTTAGATATCCACTCCCGACTAGGCTACTAAAAGCATAATCTTGCTCCTCCAAGTAGCCCAAAGAAATTAATTTTTTTTTCAACTTTGGTACATGCCTGATATTTGATAATGTACGAATTATCCCATCGTACATCCTCATCCTGATAGAGCCAATTCCAGCTACTTTGCATGGATGATCATCTCCAAGGCTGACACTTTCACCATCGACCTTCTGGTAGATAGCAAACCACTCTCGATGAGAAGTATAATAGTGCGAGCATGTTGAATCCAATATTCACATAGTATCGCACTATCTGATACAACTAGTAGGTCTTCTCTACTAGTTACAGAAGCTATTTCATCTCCCTTACTGGCCTTCCCTTTTTCTGATCTCAAAAGTGGACAATCTCTCCTCAGATGTCCATGCTGATGATATTTATAACATTTCAATGTCATCTTCCTCTGATCGTGAGACTTTGACCTCTCCTTAGATTTCCCTCTTATCTTCTCCATTGATCTTTCCTATTTTTCATTCATAGCCAAGATCTCAGACTTAGGGTCTCCCTTACAGATCTTTCTTCTTTGCTCATTTGATCTAAGCACACCAACAACTTTATAGTTTAGGATCTCCTTCCCATAAACTAAAGTTGTTATGAGACCATCATGCGAACCTGGGATAGAACATAATAGCAGCAATGCCCAATCCTCCTCATCGATCTTCACATCAAAACTCATCACCTCAGAACACACCTGATTGAACCATTGGATATGTGTAACAAGATCTCCACCTTCAGGCATTCTCAGACTGTACAGCTGTTTCTTCAACCATAGCTTATTCATCATGTTCTTTCCCATGTATGTATTCTCCAATCTCTCCCAGAGCCCCTTTGCCATAGTTTCTATGCAAACCTCGGCCAAAACCTGATTGGCCAAGCACATTCAAATTGTGCTAAAAATAATTTCCTCTAACACTTTCCAATCCTCAGCACTGATCTATTTCAACCTTTCTTTTGTCTAGACCATGTAGATTCTCTACTGAACCAACAAGTCCTTTACTCTTTATTGCCATATAGTAAAGTTTTACTTACCATCGAACTTTTCAAAATCCACCTTGAATTCTTCTAATCCCATGACGTCAAACAAGTCAAGAATAGATCCCTAACACCCTTCACGATCACACACACCAACAAAACCATCCTTCAAAGAAGATCTAACTAGCCCTGGATCCTCTTTTCAAACTTTTGTATCACCGTTCCTCCTTGTAAACAATCTCCACCTCAATCTAGAGACAACCACGAAGCAAACTAGAAGTTTTAGGACAAAACATGGTGCAACAAATCCTGGATATAGTAAACCTAGGTGTCTTCCTTCCTTCCATGCAACACCACTCTGATACCAATTATCGAGAATACGTGCTCTTCTCATATGGATCGACGTGACCTCTGATGATTAGCCAAGCAACAAGAAAGAATCTCTCAGAGATTAATGCAAAAGTATGATCAAATAATTCAAGAAATAGAAAAGAAGAGAAAAAGATATTTTCGAAAGAAAAGAGCTTTTATTAAGTATATCTTAGTCTCATTCTTAACCTATTTTTAGTATATATACTTTATAAAGGATTAAGCCCATGCTCATAGAAAAACTCTTCAAAGCCAAACAACCCACATACATAAAATAATAACCCATAAAAATTGAGTCAACCCAGTTTCAGACTGAGTTGGCTAACCTACGGCTGGGTCGGCTCAGTCTGAAAAATATTGCTTTTTGTCTAGATTTTTCTCTGAGACCTAGCCGACCCAGTCTTGGACTGAGCTGGCCCAGTTTCTAACTTAGCCGGCTCAGTCTCAGGATGAGCCGGCCTAGTTTTTAAACTTTGCTAGAAGAGCTGATTTCTCTTTCGGCTTGCTCTCATCTTTCCATAATCTATCTTATGATATTTTCAAGACTTGGGAGTGTCACTTCTAAGCTCACACAAGTGTTACACTCTCCATATCAATCTCAATGTATGTAGAAAACCAAGATCGATTTGGGGTGTAGTGATGCGAATAGGCTAAATCTAGCGTCCAAACATCAGTGCTTTGTCTATGACCATCTGACACCACCAAGAGGTCATCCTCCATCTCCTGATTAGCAACCATAGTCAGAGAATCTAATCCTCCATTTTCTCCCTTTTGATTCTTTAACTGTGGGCAATCATGATGATAATGCCTGATCTCGTTGCACTTGTAACACTATACTTGTTTTCTACCTTTTCTAGACTTTGATCGCTTCCTTGATTTTCCTCTTACCCTTCCTCTTTCAGATTTGTTCCCTACAATCAAATCCTCTTGGGAAATACCATCCTTGGTCATCTTCTCTCACTGCTCATTTGTGCACAGCACCGAGATAATTATCTTGATAGTATAGTATCTCTTTCCCATATAGCAGTATCATGACCAGCGGATCATAGGAAGGAGATAGTGAACAAAGTAATAATAATGATTTATCTTCCTCCTCCATCTTTACCCCAACATTCAATAATTCATTGCTCACCTGATCAAACAACTGTATGTGACTGAGGACATCTCCACCTTCAACCATGCGAAGGCTATACAACTTCTTCTTCAACATAAGTTTATTGCACATATTTTTATCCATGTAAAGATCCTACAATTTTGACCAAAGTCCTTTAGGAGTTTTCTCTTCTACCATCGAATAGAGGGTTGAGTCTGTCAAATAACCTCTAATCATAGAACATGCCTATTTTCCTATTGACATTCATTATCGATGTATCATCCCTTTCGATCGATTCTCCAAGACTTGATCTAATTCATACTGCACAAGAAGATCCTCTACCTAAACATTCCACATGAACAAGCTTTCTTTCCCATCAAACTTCTCAAAATCTATCTTTATGCTACTTTACATGACCAGATCCAAGTCACACAATAGCAAAATCACCAAGATAGATGAGAAATACCTAGATAGGATCCCACTGAAACTTCAACCTTTGTAGATCTCTTCCTTCTGTGATATCCTTCTTCCCCCACACGACCTAATCTCTAATACCAATTATAAGGATTGATTTACTGAAGATTAGAAGATCTAAAATCAGCACCCAAAACTTCTAACCAGAAGGAGGCAGCAGCCTTGATGAATAGACACCAAGAGAAGGATGAATGGCAAATCCAGAGAGAGAGGGGTAGGATTTTTAGGGAGAAAAGAAATTTCTATTCTCTTCTTGTTAAAAATATTACATATACAAAGTATATATAAAAGCCTTGAGTCAACATGACTCAACCCTAAAAAACTCTCCTAGGCTAACTGATATAAGAAAACATCACCTAAGCCCATGTCTTGTATGCTCTCATCCCTAGGACTAAAGATCCAACCCTATACATAAGTAAGCCATCTTAAGACCTCTGAACTTAGGACTTAAAATTTCTTGGATTAGATTCAATCCAAGACCAAACAAGAAAACTCGTGCTCATCTGTCTGCTTGTCCAAGCTAACTCATCGAACCCTCGAGCTGGCTCGGCCACTTACCAAGCCACAGATTTTCAAAAACATGTTTTCTATTTATCTGAGAGAGCTGGCTCAATTTCAATCCGAGCTGGCTCAACCTACATCTAAGCCAGTTCAATAGTGTATTAGCCTTCCTTCTCTATTGATACAACATCAGCCGATCCAATCCTCCAGGAGCCACTACTTTGGCTCCTTCATGATCTCCCAAGCCTTAGGAGAACCACCCTTGCTCTTTCAAATTGGTCTCACATCACCACTCAGTGGAAATGAGATTATTGCTTTGCATTATGAGTCATATAATTTTTCCAAAGATAGGCAGACATGATTGGATTGGGAAGAAAGAATTGGCTGTTATGTTCTACTTGGTAACCAAAACTCCTATAAGCTTTCCATCCCTAATGCTTCAATAGTTGAAAGACATAATCAACAAAAGTAATGCCTATTTGCCGTATGAAATGTTTTTCACCTCAATCTTCAAGGATTTTAATGTCAATCTATGTGGTGAAGATTTTAAGAAATTAGCACATACCAACTACATAAATGAGAAAACTTTGAATAGAATGAAATTTATGAAAAAAGGTGATAGATGGGTAAGAGTAGAAGAAGAAGCTGGTGCTAGGGTTGAGCCTGAAGAGCAAAGATCTCCACCTCCTCCATCCTCACCCATAGCAGTTGGACCATCCTTCACCACATCGGATCTCCACATACTCCACAAGGGCTGCCAAGTCAATTTACTGCACCTTCCTCTACTTTTGACCAAGAAAATTTAATTGAAAGGGTTGTGGAGCAAGTGGTTGAGAAAGTGGCTGAAAAATTCATTGATATCCTCTCTAGTGTGCAACATCAACTACTACTGAGCATTGAGGAATAGAGAATCTCTTCTGAGGGACAAACAGATATGCTAAGTCAACAAGTCAGCAAATTATCTCAAAGACTTGAGATTTTTGAAAAGGAGCGGCATGGATCGTCAGCTTAGATTGAACTCATTTTGGTTGAAACTGCTAAGATTGCTAGTAGATTAGAGGAGAACATTACCATCCAATGCACCATTTTAGAAGTGCTCATTTCATCCTTGTGGCAGATTAAGGATCGCCTTGGCAACTTTGGATCTCAGACTGCATCCACTTCTTGACCCTCACCATCTCCTCAACCCGCACCTCACCTATCATCCACTAGACCTAGATCATCCTCTAAGCCTATCATAGAGTTTTGCTCTGATGAGGAATAGGGATAGCTCTGTCTACTTATCTTTTGCTTGATGTACCTCACCTATGTTGCTTAGTATACTTTTGAGTATGTTGGTATAGATCCACTTTTTGTAAACCAATATACATCTTTATCATTGTAATTTCAATCTCTTGCAATGGAATCAATCTTTTTTATTATATTCTTGTCTTCATTGTCAAAAAGTTTGACTTTTTAAATTATGATTATCTCAATTTTATGATTTTGATGCTAACAAAATGGAGGAAAAAAATTAAGAAAAAAAAGTATAAGGAAGAAACATGCAAATGTATAAATGCAAAAAGAAAGAACATCATTTAATCCTATACAATTCAAAAGAGCATACATTAAGGGGGAGCTTTAGTACTAAATTAAGAGAAAAAGTATAAGGGAGAAACATGCAAATGTACAAACACAAAAAGAAGGAACATTATTTAATCCTATACAATTCAAAAGAGCATACATTAAGGGGGAGCATTAGCACAAAAAAATTCGCATACTCTCATTCATTAATTCATGATATATGTATTGCTTACACTCCTTTTATGTATTGTTTAATGTTTTGTCATCATCAAAAAGGGAGAGATTGTTGACTCCCTAAGTGATTTTGATGATGACCAAATAATAAAGCAAATGATTACTAATATATTTTATTTTAAGTGCATAAATTTTAGAAGAAAGAGAGCTCTTTGACCAAAATGAGAATAATAAGAAGCTCAATTGAAATGAAAATCAAATCCTCTTGATTGGTGCAAAAAATCTCTTAAAATAGCCTTAGAGAAGTTTTCGAGATGTCTCAAAATTTTTTTGAGAGCTCTCGTGCGGACTAGCATATCTAGATGAGCTTCTGGCATGGTTTTGGGAGATCTTGACTGAATCTCGAAAGCTCTCAATCTCAGAAGATAGAAATACAGTTTCTGCACTCTAAAAGCGAGAGATCTCATAGGATTCTCGAGATGTCTCATGATTTCAATGAGATATCTCATTCAAAACCAAGAACTCTCAGTCTCAGGTGATCCAAATTTTTTAGAAAGCTATTTTTCAAGCGACTGAAGGTGAGAGGTCTCCTAATCAAATCGAGAAGCTTCAAAATCTAGCAAGACAACTTGAGATAATCCAAGAGGTCTCTAGACACCGTGATAGCTTTCTAACGGGATGTTTCAGATTAGATTTTCTCGGCTCCAATAGCTAGTTGCTGCTCTCCAATGGTCAGATTTTATTTTTTCTAAACTCCAATCATCACCAGAAGAGAGGGAATGCACCAGATATAAAAAAAGAAGATGTATTTTCAAAAGATCTAAGAAAAATGAGAGAAAGAAACACACGCCTTGTTTTTCAATGAATACACAAATCTCTAATCAAACAATTCTCTCAAGCAATGGAAATTCTTCAAGTGCAATAACTCCAAGCATTCAAGGAGGCCTCCATTGAACTATAACGACATCCTTTCTGCTCATTTAAAGGAGCATTCTTTGTTGTAAAATCTTTCTTTCTCTTTTCATATACTTGGTTTCAGTAGGGACTGGAACTTGAGTTTTGGAATTTTTCTTTCCATTATTTATCTTGATTTGATTTGTCTGATCTTTGTAAGGGTTGTGGTTGGTAAACCTAAGAAAAAAACCAACTAGATTTTTGGATAGTGAGCTCGAGAAAACTATTCGACTGTAATCATGCAGGATTATAGTAGAATTTTCAAGAATCTTACTTGGAAAGTGGATGTAGGTACTGGGCGTGCACCGAATCATTATAAAATTTTCTTGTTTGTGTGTTTGCTATTGCGTGTGTCTTTTATTTGCTCTCTCATCTGATTCACATAGGCTTCAAACTTTTTTTTTCACCGCACATATCTATTTTAAATTTTTGAAAATCCAATTCACCCCACGCGCCCTCTTGGGTTGTCTACTTGTGCAATAGAATCTTTATGGTGATTAAGCAATGTGTAGAAGTGAAATTAATAGAAACTAAATAATGCAAATATGTAAAGCAAAGAAAGAAAGAAAAGCAAAACCACAACACAAATACACAAGGTTTTATAGCAGTTTGGTGCAACCCACACCTACATCCACCCTCAAGCTTTCCTAGGAAATTTTACTATAATCATCCTAGATTATAGTGTATTTATTTTTCTAGACTCACAAACAAACTCAATTGATTTTTCTAAGAGCACCAACCAAAATCTTATGAGTATTGATGGTGCTCCCAAGCCTTGGGAGGCCATGGGAGGATCAACGGCTTCATTGGTGCTTCTGATATCTGAAATTTAATGTGAAGTAAGAAACCAAAATTGGAGAATCAGGACTATAGAAAAGATCATTTCTGTAGGTTAGCCGCTCAGTCTAAAATTGGATCGACTAAGTCTCAAAGGATAGGCCAAATAGAGAGAACACGTTCAGGACTGCAGCATGGCACATAAGTAGGTCAGCTCAGTCTAAAACTAAGCCAACCCAGTCTCAGGTTAGCCAGCTCAGTGCTAAGACTGAGCTGGCTCAATCTGCGGGCAAAGCTATGTGAGGGTCTGTTTGGGGCTAGGATAGAGACTTATCCTATGGGTCTTAAAGCATAGTTTGAGAGGCCTTAAGGGGGCTGACTCATGTATAGGTCGGACTTAGATCCAGAGGATGAGGGCATGGGAGACATGGGTGTATATGGGCTCGTGAGTGCTATCATGTATTGGGTTAGCCAGGAGAGTTTTTGGTCGGGTCTAATGGCTCTGTATAAATACATAGATTGTATTAGGGTTTTCAAAAGAGTGAAAGCAATACAAATCTTTTCTTCCTTCAGCCTCTTTTCTCTCTTCTCTCTAGAATAGTTGTCCTAGGTTCTTGAAAAAGCCCTAGAGAGAGAGTGCCTCCCTCAAGCCCAAGAAGGGAGGTATCCTAGCATAGATCTTGGTGATGGATCTATGATACGTTGCCTTAGAGAACGTCAAAGATCTCCTATGGTCTATACTAAAGATCAGGGGCTTCCACAATATGACATCATAGCTAGGTGATGTCAAGATGATGTGCCAATAATTGGTATAAAAAAGTGATACCAGATTTCTTACTTTTGGTATCAGAGTTTGATGGTGCACGAAAGTGAAGGAGAAGACATATAGGATAAAATCAAAAATCTGCAAAAATATTCCATGGTATCTCTCAAATCTACCTTTGTTATTGCTGTGGTTTGACCAATTGGGAGTTGTGGGTTGAAGGTGGAGGCTGAGAGGATTAATGAAAAGAATTTTTCTTAGGATGGAAGGTTTGGGTGCATGATTTGCTAGTCAGCCTTGATTAAAAAATTAAGGTGTATGATGGTGGACAAGGCAGGGAGTGCTGGAGTGCTCCAGTAGCACTTTTCTTGAGATGTAGGTCTAGAGAGGCTCGACGATGCAGCACCCAAAGCAGGTATCTCAGTAGAGAGCATCAAGGTTCTCTAGAAAGATGGGTAGTGTGGAACTGTTGAAGAGAGGTTTTCTAAGGAGTAATAATCAAAGTAAGGCTGAAGAAGTAACCATACATCCTTTGATTGCAGGAAGGTGGAAAAGTAGTCGAGGATGTATTTAGTGGTTCGACTAGAGCATGGATTTGTGGAACCATAGAGATGGATGATCCATAGAGGTCCAGCAGATTAGGGCTGGGCAGTTGTACGGTGGTGTAGAGATGAGTCAGAGAATGCTAGAGTGCTGCAGGAGCATTTTTCTAGAGGCACAGGGACTGAAAGAGGCTCGGTGGTACAGCAGTTGAGGGAGGTATCTCAATAGAGAGTGTTAGGGGCATCTTAATGAGACTAGGAGTAGGTCTCAGGAAGAGTCAAGAGGTCTCAGGGAGTGCCAGAAGGTCTCAAGCAGCCAGAAGTGTCCTCGATTAGGTTTTTTCTATAGGAGCACTAGGGAGAATCATAGTTCAATGGAGGATGGTTTGTGTATAGTAAGAGAAGACCTGGATATCTATGAGGAGGTAGTATCAGGACAAGGTAGGGAGTGCTATAGTACTGTAGAAGTGCTATCCTGGAGGCACGAGATTGAGAGAGGCTCAATGGTGCAATAGCCAAGGAAGGTATCTCAGCAGAGAGTGTTCAAAGGCATCTTAGGGAGATCGAAAGCATGTCTCAAGGAGAGCCATGGAGTCTCGAGAGCCTTAGGAAGAGGTAGGTGGCTCTGAGGCTAGATAGGGTTTGAGCTATAGTTCCTCTGGGTGCAACTGAAGTGATGGTTGGTGCAGGGACAGAAGAGAAGAAGGCTAGAGTAGAATTTCCTAAGGTTCAGTCACTAGATTTAGAAAAGTTGGATAAGCTCTTGGATTTCAGAGGTGCCCATAGGTTACAGAGGTATCCGAGATGGCTTCGAAGAGGACCATAGAGTGCGGAGGGGTCAAAGGGGTAGCGATGGTGTTTAAGGTGCTACGATAGGCTCGGTAGTCCAGCATTGAGTGGTTGACCTTAAGGGACTCGATGATAGAGTTGACTTATGTGGCATCAGGTAAACTTTGGATATAGTTAGATCTCTGCAGTGGTGGCTTCATAAGTGGAGAAAAAATTTGGCATGAGTTTAGAGCTGAGGGTCAGTGTTGGTGATGCACAGTTCTTGATGGAGCAGCATGTGTAGATGGACTGGCATAGCTCTGAGGAGATCGTGTCACGTAGTATAGCATGTGCTAGTGCAGAAATATTATAGGTTCTCTAGAGAAATCCAGAGAAAGTGATGCAACTACTAAGTAGAAGGGATCCGATAATTTCAGGATGGTGCCAAGAAGCAAGCGTAGATCTTCAGCGGTGGAGGAGGTCATCCCAAAGGCCTTAAAGGTGCACAACAGCTGAAGAAGATTGGCGGAGACAATGTTTGCACAGGTACTATTAGGGTGTGCATCGACAGCGGAATCACGTAGGAGTGCATTGCCGAGGGGTTTACCAAGTTTTAGGGCACCAAGGTAGAGATTGTGAGGATTGATGGTGCTCCCAAGCCTTAGGAGGCCACAAAAGGAGCCAGGGTGCTGGCTCAGGGGATTTCAGTGGTTTGGTTGGTGCTTCGAAAATCTAAAATTCAAGGTGGAGCAAAGAACCAAAGTCGAGGAATGAAGACAATAGAAAGGATCATTTCTATAGGTTAGCCAGCTCAGTCTGAAACTAGGTCGGCTACATCTTACAGAATGAGCCAAAGAGAGAGGAACGCATTCGAAACTACAACAGGCATGAAATTGGGTCGGCTCAGTTGAATGGGACTGCAACATGACAGTCTAAAACTGAGCCGACCTAATCTCAAGTTAGCCGGCTCAATCTGCGGGCAAAGCTACATGAGGGTCTATTTGGGGCTTGGATAGGGATTTATCCTAGGGGTCTTAAGCCCTGATTTGAGAGGTGTTAATGGGGCTAACTCATGTATGGATCGGGCTTAGATCCAGAGGATGATAGCATGGGAGACATGGGTGTATATGGGCTCGATGAGTGCTTTCATGTATTGGATTAGCTAGGAGTGTTTTTGGTCGAGCCTAACAGCTATATATAAATAGATAGGTTGTATTAGTGTTTTCAAAATAGTGAAAGCAATATAGATCTTTTCTCCCATTAATCTTTCTTCTCTCTTCTCTCTAGAGTAGTTGCCCTAGGTTCCTAAAGAAGCCCTAGAGAGAGGAGGTGCCCCCCTCAAGCCCAAGGAGGGAGGTGCCCCTGCATAGATCTAGGTGATGGATCTATGACATGCTGCCTTAGAGAATGTCAAAGATCTCCTGTGGTCTATGCTAAAGATTTGGAGCTTTCACAATATAACATTAGAGCTCGATGATGCCAAGATGATGCGCCAACAATTGGTATCAAAGAGTGATACCGGATTGCTTACAAATCTTACATTGATAGTTTTTCAGGCTCACCATCAACCTAGTCGATTTTACTGGCTTACCAACCAAAACTTACAATATCTAATTCCAGACTTAGATGGGCCTAATCCTCAAGTTTCTTTCCTCCAAAGAAACTTATAAAGAAACAAAAAAATACAAGTACAGAATTTTAGCACAAAATAAAAAATAGAATGTAAGCTCTTTAATCTAAAAGAAGAGGTTGAATATTCAGCTTTTTTAAAGCTTAAGAACTCTTCTTCAAGGCTTAAGAGGATGCTTGAGAAGTTGTAGAAGATTGCTCTTGAATGTCCTTTGAAATCATAGCAAAATCCCTTTCTTTTCTCTCTTTTATTGATGTGCAATAGAATTCCTTAGGTTTGGAAATTATTTCTCTCTCTAAATCTCTTAATTTTTTATCCTAATTGATTCTCCACTTTTAAATAACTTTGAAGATGGTTGGTGGTAGAGTTCTAGCTATTGGGAGCTTTGAAATAGCCATTGGGATTGAAAAATAGCCATTGCAAAACTCTCCATTGAAGGCTATCCATGCATTTCGAGACCTCTCAGAACTTTTTGAGACATCTCATCTAATTTTGAGACCTCTCGATTTGGCCAGGAGACTTCTTGCCTTTAGTCGCTCAAAAAATAGCTTTCTAAAAGAAATGATTTGCTTGAGACTGAGAGCTCTCGATTTTGAACGAGAGCTCTCATTGGAACCATGAAACTGAAGGGAAATCCTTATTTCTTGGTCCAGGTTCGTCCAGATCTGATTAGATCAAGAGATATATTTCAAAATTTTTCTCTTGATCTTAATCAGATCTTGATATATTTCAGATCTGATTCTTATTATTTCAATAAATAAAATAAAACAAGATAAATTAAATCAAATTCAATTTACCTGGTTTGGGTAATCCTATTACCCTGTAGATGATCCTGATTGCAGCAGAAGGTTCTGGATCTTAGCCACGCAAGCGCCTGGCCTCTACCGGTATCCACTCGGGTTGGATCTGGAGATCCTCTTCTTCTCTATCACACCTCCAAAAATCAGATCTGGATCTGATCTGGAGGATCTTCAAAACTCTTTTGAAGATCTGCAGTCGTCCTTTTGCAGCAGCGCAGCCTTCTTGCTTTTGATCGCCTTTCCTTGATCTGAATCGCACCAACCAAAGTCCAAAACACCTTTTGGACGTGGAGAGCAAGAGGAGAAGAGACTTGGCATGGAGAAGGAGGGGAGAGGCAGCCTTGGGGCGTATCTAATAGCATTCACTTTTCACTTAGGATTAGGGTTGGGCGCAGGGTCTTATTTATAGACCTCTTGTGATCCAACTCCTCTTCTTCTCAACCAATCACAACCCTTTGTGAAATCAGATCTAAATCTGATTGGTTGGAATAGAGACCCCTGGATTCCTCCTTAGAGGGTGCCTAAGACCAGTCAAACTGGATTCTTAGTAAGAACTCTAATTGGAATCCAAAAGGGAGGTGGAGTCCTTGTCCAACAAGGACTCCTAGGCGCCTCCAACTTGGGCTCACGCCACCCTTGGCGTGCGCCCTTCTCCTTGCCAGGTTCTGGCAGGGGGACAGGCCCCCACCAGCTCTCCAATAGGTGCATGACATGTGGTCAAAAGTCAAAGGGTCAATGGTCAACGTTTGACCAGTCAAAGGTAGACTTTTGACCAAAGTCAAAGAACAAGAAATGGCAGGTGACCAAAAATGGCAGGTAATGTCTTACAAATAAGACAACCTATTCTGACTTGGACAACCTCCAGTCAGACCATATGAAGGCCTCTGATTGAGCACAAACTCCTTTGGCTCAGACAGGACAACTTATTTATGATAGTAAAAGAAGAACGTTAGGTTCAATCGAGTGCTAGCACGATTTCCTTGAACCTAATTGAATCTCATTCAGATCAATTGAACTAGATCAGTTCAATTGATGATCACCAGATTCAAACCCTTGTTTGTGTGACCCAGTTAGGTTCAGTTCTGTATGGTAATGGGATATGTCATGATCTCTATCATCGACATCATCGAAACTCCTTTCGATGGATCAGAACTCTTCTGATTCGAACAGCTAGAATGATCGATCATCTAAATCATTCTAATTGCTCCCAAAATCCACCAGTGACACCTAGCAGTATATGGTGGCAACCCATCAGAGCTGAATGCGAACCTCTTGGTGCAGCTACCTGTGTGATTAAGTTCTTCTATCTTGAGCCCCGATCAGATTAGGGTTAAGGTGAACTCGTCAAACCCTAGTCTCTGTCATATGATGTAATCATTCGATTCGAGTCCAATGTGAAAATCTAAATAGAAACTCTTTCTATTATTTCACTCTGCCATGGCCATGGGCTTCTGGACTTGATTCTCATGATCATCATAGGGCTGCTCCTCTACCACCGAGGTAGATAGATTCCATCTTGATGCCAATCCAGTTCCTACAATGAACATGTCATAGCCAACATACACCTCAGGGTTCCATATGGCTAGGAGATCGAGTAATGGTGTAGTCAAACTATAACACCCTCAAGGTGAACTGCCGATGCACCTCAGGTCAAAGAACCAGACACACTACTGCAGCATCGAGTCAGTCATTGACGAGAAGGTAGACTTCCTAATGACTACTCGAGGTGGTCACGCTCAGTGCCCTCGTTCTCTAACGAGTACCTATACTCTCGCTTCCGTGTCTCCACACCGTAGACTCAAGACTCATCTACTAAAGAGAAGCGATCGTACACCAACCTTCCGGATCAATCACCATCCTCGTGATGATCCTATGGTCGGGAGCTGTTTATGAGTTAATAATGATTATTCATGTCTTAAATTTTCAACTCTTGAAAATATGAATTATCATTACCATTAACTCAAAGGATGTATCACAGACACTAAATACACATGTGTGATAGAAAATAACCCATTTCATTAATTATAGTCAAAATTACAATTTTGCCCCTAGAAGTGTATTACAAGTGTCAGCCAATTCTGGCTTCTAGGGCACATATATCTAACAGAAACCTCTCAAAAATCCTATAAGACCTCTCGCTCTCAAAGCATAGAAGCAGTGTTTCTATCTCTTAAGATCGAGAGCTCTCGAGATTAATTCGAGACCTCCCGAAACCATGCCAGAAGCATATTTGGGTGTGCCAGACCTCACGAGATCTCTCAAAAAATTTTGAGACCTCTCAAAATCATGCCAAAAGCTTATTTGGATGAAGGCAGCATGTAGCCCTACATGGGCTCGAGGGTCAGATGTGAGGATCTTGAGGAGGCTTGGTAGGTGCTCTAAAAATCTAGAACAAAAGATGGACCAAAGGATCGAAGCCAAGAGAAGAATTAACCAAGATAAGGGGCTAACACATAGGCAAGCTAGCTCGAATATGCAGTCAAGCCATTTTGGGGTGTAGTCGAACCAGCTATCTCATGCAGACAAAAGATAAGGGTTGGGTGATAAGGTTCGGGTGAGATGCAGTCAAGCTAGCTCAGCTACTGATAGAGTAAGCTCAATGGTAGCATATGGAATAGGATGGATTTTCTATTTGGTCTTGGATTGGGATTAATCGAAGAGGTCTTAAGGCCTGATCCAATAAGGTCTTGAGGTAGCTAACTCATGTATGGGTCGAGTTTAGATCCAGAGGATGAGAGCATGGAAGACATTGGTGTACATGGGCTCGGTGAGTACTTTTATGTATTGGGCTAGCCTATGAATGTTTTTCAACTAGAGTTTGGGTTTATTAGGGTTCATGTGGTATAACAAAAATTCTAGGATATATAAACCTAGCTATTATAATCTTTATAGTAAGTGGAATCAATACAGAGCTTTTCTCTCTAACTCTCTTATCTTTTTTCTCTCTGGTTCCAATGCCAACCCCTAGGTGCCGCCATCAAATCTTGCTCTTCTGCATATTTCTAGATTAATAACCAGGTTCATGCAAGAGATTAGATCTATGATTGTGGCTCCGAGTAGCCGTAGGCATAATAATTGATATCAGAGTAGTATCGATTATTCCAATAGTATCACATTAACTGAATAGATGCAATGATTTCTTTGTCCGAAACAGTGATCCCATCAAACTCGAAGAGAATGATGAGGATCCGATCACCTATATGGATGAAACGTAGAGATTTGATTCTAAGAAATGGCTTGAGGTGATGAAATCTAAAATAGCATCCATGAAGGTCAATGATGTGTAGAGATTGATTGACACATTTAAAGAGGTTAAACCCATTGGATGTAAATGGGTCTTCAAAAGAAAGAGGGGCATAGATGGGAAGGAGGAGACCTATAAAGCCTATCTGGTTGCTAAGGAGTATCATCAACGTTATAGTATTGACTATGATGAGATATTCTCTACTATGGCAATGCTCAAATTCATTCAGATTATGCTTGCAATAATTGTCCATCTGAATTATGAGATCTAGTAGATGGACTTGAAGACAGCTTTCCTAAATGGAGAGTTAATTAAAAAGGTGTATATGATACAATCTGAAGGATTCACATCCATGGATGAGTCCAAGATGTGTAAGCTTTAGAGATCCATTTATAGATTAAAGCAGGCATCTCAAAGTTGGAACATGCATTTTGATAAGATGATCAAAATGTATGGCTTCATTAAGAACGGAGAAAAGCCCTGCATGTACAAGTGGGCAAATAGTTTGGCAATAGTATTTCTTATTCTACATGTGGATGACATTCTCTTATTCTAGAATGACATTCCTGCATTGCAAGAAATAAATATATGGTTGTCATCTCAATTCTTCATGAAGGACTTAGACGAAGTATCCTACATCCTAGGGATTAAAATCTATAGGGATAGATCTAAGAGGATAGTTGGGTTATCCCAGTCCATATACATAGATACTTTGTTCAGCATAGAGAATTCCAAGAAAGACTATCTTCTGATAGGCCATGGAATTACTCTCTCTAAAAAGGATGTCCAACTACTCCTGAAGAGAGAAAGTGTATGAGTAGAATCTCATAGATTCGGCAAGAGGATCTATCATATATGCCATGATATGTACGAGACTAGATGTGGCATACTTAGTAGGAGTAGTGAGTAGATACAATCTGATCAAGAGAGTGAAGAAAACCTAGCAGGGTTCTGAGCATGCATTTCAAAATATATAGCAGCAGAAGCGAAATTAATCTACATTAATTCTATGCATGCTATGATCTAATCATAAAATCCTACTCAAAATCTTTGATATATTAATATGAATTAGAAAAATAAAATATTTTCAATCAGCAAATCACATTTGCTAACTGATTTATGTTCAGAACATAGTACCTATGTGCGGGTAGATAATCACCGCAATCTGGATCTACCAAAAAATTACTCTCGTGTCACGCTACAGCTGCACATGTGTCCGACCTCTAAGATGAATCCACATGGAGCCCTTGGTCCTGATCAGCCCCTCCAGAGTACTAGCTCCTTATCGAGATCTTCAACAGCCAATCTCCGTCAATCCAATCGATGGTCTGCTTTGGATCATTCAGATGCTCCAAAAATTAGATGATTTAATGGAAGAAGATTAGATGGGGGTGAAAGTCAGTAGAGATCTAGCACTCAAACTCTCCACCCAAATCTAGAGTCCCCACTCTAGGATTCAACCCTCACCTTTAAGGATCTTGATCCCTTTCTCTCTATAGAAAAAACTCACGCCAAAGGAGATGCGCCCCTTTCTGATTTCTATCTCATAGAAATTTCTTAAAAAACCTCTCAGATGCCTCACGTATTCCTATGCATTCTCAAAAAAATTACCCTTTTATTAGCAAGATTTCTATGGAAAAATAGCGTGGAAGAGATAAGGGTTGATGATAAGATTTGTTGCAACCTCTAATCATAACACTTGAATTCAAACATCAAGAGGAGTCCTATCCATTTCCAATTCTCCTATCAGGTGGGTGACGAGCAGAAGGACTCTCCTTCTGCACCCACTCAGAAAAAAATGCCATAAAAAAATGTGCGACAAATGCATGGTGACATGGGGAATGGACAAGATAGTTAGAGGAGGAACAAACTTACTTGAATTCAAAATTCAAGTTAATCTCATCTGATCTGACACTTGGACTAGATCAAAGAGGAAAAAGAAGGGGTGCACAATTCAAATTAGAGCATGGAGAACTCTCACGCAAATTCAAAATTTGCATGGAGAAGGGCATGGGTACAAGTGTCATGGCGCAGGGAGAAATAAGTTTGAATTTAAACTTACTTTGAATTTATCCAAATTAGTTTCATCTATACCAATTTATCTTGACTAATTAGACAAGGTCAAATCCAACCAAATTAGGCTTAACTCAACTTAGTTAATTCATAACCAAATTAGAAATTAATCGAGTTCAACCCCTGATCAAATCAGGGTCCATCTCCCTAAGCGATTAGATCATCACATGATCTGATCTGGTCAAATCTAATTGAATCAAATTCAATTAGACTTGATTAATTTTTTATTACTTAATTAAATTTAGCTAATTAGCAATCTAATTATTAATTAATCTTTCAAAATAACTGAGTCTCAATCTAGTGGGACATCCAGTCATGATCAGCCATTAGATTGAAGGAAAAACTGCTTTTCTTATCATAGGATTGGTTTGATCTGACTAGATCTATAGGAAATATTTTAAATTTTTTTCTATAGAGTCTAATTAGATTAGAGAGTTCTTTGATCAAATTTTAATGATCTAATATTAAATTTAAAAATAAGAATTAAATTAGATATAAATTTTGTACCTAATTGGGTAATCTGATTACCCTATCGATGATCTGCAGAAGCTCGGGGTTCTGGATTAAGCCATGCATGTTCCAGGCCTCTACCAGAGTCCCCTCAGGCTGGATCTAGAGTGCTCTCCTTTTGGATCTATTTGCCAAAAAATAGATCTAAATCTAATTTGTAAAGCCTTTGAATCAATTGATGAAGGCAGCATGCTCGTGTCACAAACATCGTCTCTTTCCTTGAAACCTTTGCACCAATTTCTTTGGATCTTCTCTTAGGACCTTGGCCCAACCTTTGGGCATGGAGAAGAAGAGGAGGGGTGTGGAGAAAGAGGGGATAGCAACAAGAGGGGCTTTAGGGCATGGAGCAATAATTCCTAGAAACCCTAGGGTGCAAGATCACTTAAATAGAGCCCTGTGCCACCTCAGTGTTCCAATCAATCAAGCAACCAATTGCTTGACTTCTTTCTGATTTCTTGACAAATTCTCATGCCAACTCACATCAGATTTGCCACCCCAAATATTCCATATAATGCCATACAAAATAGGTAGGGAGAAGGAAAGGAAATTTGGTGCACAATAGATTCTTCCTTCTCTCTTAGAGTTTGATCTCTATCAGAACTCTTTGACAAGTCAAATCTAAAATTTGACCAAGTCAAAACCTATCCACTTTGGGTGCACACCTAGGGGGACATGCACCCTCTCGATGCCATACCAGAAAGTGGGGGGTGCGTGTCCCTAGAAAATCTCTAGTGGCATATGCTGTTGATCCCTTCTTTCTTACAATAGGGTCAACCTTTGACCCTAGTATGCGATAGAAAAGGTAGGTAACCAAAAATGGCAGGAGACCAGAAATGGTAGGTGTTATCCTAAAATCATCTGATAAATTTAAACAACCCTATTCTAACCTGGATAAGTTCTAGTTAGGGTTTTAGTTGAGACAAACTAGAAAGATTACAAAAGAAGAATATTAGGTTCAATCATGTGCTAGCATAAATTTCTTGAACCTAATCTAATCTAATCTAAATCAATTAAACTGATTCAGTCCAATTGATCACAACTAGACTCAAACCCTTATATGTGTGACCTAGTTAGATTCAATTTTGTATGGTAATAAGATATGTCATGATCTTTATCGTTGATATAATCGAAATAACTTTCGATGGATCAAAACTTTTCTAATTCATATAATTAGAATGATCGATCATTAGGATCATTCTAATTGCTCTCAAAATTTACTAGTGACATCTAGTAGCACATGGTGGCAATCCATCAAAATTAAAAGCGAACCTCTCAGTGTAGCTATCTATGTGAATCAATTCTACTATCAAGAGTTTCAATAGGATTATAGGATTTAAGGTAAACTCGTCAAAACCTAACATCCGTCATATGAATGAATTATTTTATTTAAGACCAATGTGAAATTCTAATAGAAAACTCTTTCCTATTATATTACAATGCCATGGCCATGGGCTTAAAGACTCAATCTCATGATCATCATAGGAGTACTCCTCCACTATCGAGATTGATAGATCGCATCTTGGTGCAATCTAGTTCCTACAATGAACATGCTATAGCCAACATACACCTCGGGATTTTGAATGACTAGGACATCAAATTATGATATAGTCAAACTATAATACACTCAAGGTGAACTGTCGATGCACCTCAGATCAAAGAACCTGACACACAACTGCAGCATCGAGCCAATCATCGACGAGAAGATAGACTACCTTATGATTGCTCGAGGTGGTCATGCTCAGTGGCCTCATTCGCTAATGAGTATCTATACTCTTGCCCTAGTGTCTCCATACCATAGACTCAAGACTCATCTACACTAAGAAAGCGATCGTGCACCAACCTTTCGGATCAATCACCATCCTCATGACGATCCTACGATCGGAAGTACTTTATGAATTAATTATAAAAATTTAAGTCTTAAATTTTTAACTCTTAAAAATATGAGTTATCATTATCATTAACTCAAAGAATGTATCATAAACACTTTTAAATACACACTATGATAGAAAATAATTTTTTATTAATTTATAATCAAAATTATAAAATTATCCTTAGAAGTGTATTACAAGTGTCAACCAATCTAGCTTCTAGGGCACACATCTAACAAACTTCCACTTGACCTAAAGCCAATTGGCTATAAATCTAAGTCCTATCTTCTCAAGATGGGCTTCGATCTTCTACTGGCCTAAAGACTTCATCAGTGGATCTATCGTGTTATCTACAGAGTCGAATTTCTTAACCTTAACCCCTCTCGAGGTAATCGCGGATGAGATGGAATCACCACTCAATGTGCTTTAATTTTTGGTGAGACCTCAGCTCCTTAGCCAAAGCTATAGAGCCATTATTATCACAGAATAGATGGACGGCATCCGATGGCATCACTCCAAACTCTATGGTGAACTTCTTGTACCAGAATATCTTCTTTGTAGCTTCCAATGTAGCGATGCACTCAACTTCCATGATGGAATTTGCTATCACGGTCTGCTTGAAACTCTTTAAGTTGACAGCACCACTATTGCACATAAACAGATTGCCAAATGTTGATTTTTGATCATCTATATTAGACATAAAGTCTGAGTCTGTATATCCTTGGATCTGGAGTTCTCCATTACCAAAGACCAAGAACATATCCTAAGTCCTTCTCAAGTACTTAAGGATACACTTCATAGAAGTCTAATGCTCTTCACCTGGATTTGATTGATATCTGCTTGTGACACTCACAGCATGGGCTATATCAGGTCATGTACATAGCATGGCATACATGAGGCTTCCTATTGCATAAGCGTAAGGGATCTTGCTCATGCATTCAATCTCCTTGGGTGTGCTAGGGCACATCTTCTTGGAGAGATGAATACCATGTCTGAAAGATACCAATCCCCTCTTAGAGTTTTCTATGCTGAACCTCTTCAGCACCGCCTCTATTTACATCTTCTATGAGAGACCCAGCATCCTATTCGGTCTATCCCTCTATACCTTAATTCTCAGAATAAATGATGCCTCTTCTAGGTCTTTCATAGAGAACTCTTTTGATAACCATTTTTTGATCGTAGTCAACATAAGAATATCATTTTTAATAAGGAGGATGTCATCCACATATAGTACAAGAAAGACAACAGCACTCCCACTGACCTTTTTGAACATACAGGACTCCTCATTTTTTGATGAATCCAAATAATTTTATTGCATCATTAAAACAAGCATTCCAACTCCAA
>QRFJ01005733.1:0-30376 GCA_006176705.1 Cocos nucifera
AAATAGATTATTTTCTATTACATATATGTATTTAGTGTCTGTGATACATTCATTGAATTAATGATAATGATAATTCTTATTTTCAAGAGTTGAAAATTTAAGACAAGAATTTTCATTATTAACTCATAAAATACTTCTGACCATAGGATCATCATAAGGATAGTGATTGATCCGGAAGATTTGTGTACAATCGCTTCTTTATAGTAGATGAGTCTTGAGTCTACGGTGTAGAGACACCGGAGCGAGAGTATAGGTGCTCATTAGAGAATGAGGGCATTGAGCGTGACCACATCGAGTAATCATAAGGAAGTCTACCTTCTCGTCGATGACTGACTCGAAGTTACAGTGGTGTGTTTGGTTCTTTGATCTGAGGTGCATCGGCAGTTCACCTTGAGGGTGTTATAGTTTGACTACACCATGACTCAGTCTCCTAGCCATTCAGAATCCTAAGGTGTATGTTGGCTATAGCATGTTCATTATAGAAATTGGATTGCATCAAGATGGAATCTATCTACCTCGGTGGATGAGGAGCAGCCCTATAATGATCATGAGAATCAAGTCCATAAGCCCATGGCCATGGTAGAGAGTGAAATAATAGAAAGAGTTTCTATTAAGATTTTCACATCGGACTTGAATCGAATGATTAAATCATATGATAGAAATTAGGATTTGACGAGTTCACCTTAACCCTAATCTGATCGGGGCTCAAGATAGAAGAACTTAATCACATAAGTAGCTGCACCGAGAGATTTATTTTCAGTTTTGATGGGTTGCCACCATATACTGTTAGGTGTCACTAGTGAATTTTGGGAGCAATTAGAATGATTTAGATAATCGATCATTCTAGTTATCTGAATCAGAAGAGTTCTGATCCATCGAAAGGAGTTTCGATGATGTCGATGATGGAGATCACAACATATCCCATTATCATATAGAACTGAACCTAACTGGATCACACAAACAAGAGTTTGGATCTGGATATCATCAATTGGACTAACCCAGTTCAATTGATTTGAATAAGATTCAATTAGGTTCAAGAAAATCATGTTAGCACATGATTGAACCTAACATTCTCCTTTCTTTATCATTAAAAGTTATCTCGACTGAGCCAAAATGAGTTTGTGCTCACTTAGATACCTTTACCTAGTCTGATTGGAGCTTGTCCAGGTTAGAAAAGGGTTGTCTTAATTTATGAGATAAATTTGAGACAACACCTATCATTTTCTGTCATCTGCTAATTCTTGTCCTTTGACTTTGGTCAAACGTTGATCTTTGACCCCTGGACATCTGCCCATGTGTCGTGCACTTATTGAAAAGTAGATAGAGGCTTGTCCCCTCCCTGAAATTTGGAAAGGAAGGGGCGCACACCTAGGATGG
Source organism: Cocos nucifera (assembly GCA_006176705.1). Lineage (NCBI taxonomy): Eukaryota > Viridiplantae > Streptophyta > Magnoliopsida > Arecales > Arecaceae > Cocos > Cocos nucifera. The sequence continues at coordinate 1,378 of QRFJ01005733.1, forward strand.
CGTGCGCCCATGGATAGGGACTCCTGGAGTCCCATACGGATGGGACTCCAGGTTGCTTCTTGGATTCAAACTAGGTGACCCTTACCTATAGACTTTGATTAGTCTTAGGTGCCATCTAAGGATGAATCTATGGGTCTCTCATCTGATTGGATCAGGTGATGTCATTCCATTAATCAGATTTAGATCTGATTGCACAAAACAACGTGATTGGTTAGGGTGATGTGGCACTGCATGGCACAGTAGGGTCTATATAAAGATCTATCGGCACCAAACTTTTAGAGCGATTTCTCCTAGCCTTGCCCCAATGCTACCCCCCTCCCTCCTCCATGCCACCTTTCTGATCCTCTCTCTCCTCTCCATGCCTAAGGAAAATTGGGCTTCAGATTAATGCGAGTCAGGCAAGAAAAGGCTGACGAGAAAGGAAGAAGGCAGCACTACTACAGAGATGACAGCAGATCTTCGAAAGGAGTTTCGAAGATCCTCCAAATTAGATCCAGATCTAATTTTTGAAGAACAAAGAGAAGGAGAAGATCTTCAGATCCAACCCGAGTGGATATCGATAGAGGCTAGGCGCTTGCGTGGCTAGATCCAAAACCTCAAAAAATTTGTAGGATCATCAACGGATAATCAGATTACCCACTATCAAGATAACATTAATTTAGACTTAATTTAATTTAATTTTTTTATTTATTAGATCATAAAATTAGATCTAAAAAATATCAGATTTGATTTGAATCTAAGAGAAAATTTTTGAAATATGCCTCTTGATCCAATCAGATTTGAACGAACCTGATCTGAAAAAATCTGATTTTTTCCTTCAGCATGTCCTTTGGCTGAGCTGTTGGAAAACATGCAGGATTTCATGCATAGATTTCAAAACTTTTTCGAAATATAGAGTAGCAAAAAACATAGATTAAACTATTTAATCTATAACATGCACGTAATCAAACTACAAAAATCCTACATCAAGGATTTATAATATGTTATGATGTAAATATAAATCTAAAATTAAATTAATCATAAATGGTATTGATCATATCAATACCTAGATCTAGAATAATTCTAGATGTTACCCTAGATCACATCTAGATCACCTAGAGATCAGATCTCTTATCTTTGTGCAGGTCGAAAACTCTATGGTTGAATCCATTGTTGTCTTTGGAGCCGCACATGCATCCGACCTCTATAAGAGATCCACACGAACCTGCAACACAGATCGAAGGTTCGTCAAATGAAGATCTGCTCGAAGTGCTAGCTTCTCGTGGATCCTTTCTGATGGTTAATCAAATACATGTTCTTCAGATCTCTTAGACACTCTAAGAGATAAAGAACATGAGGAGGAATAAGGGAGAAATCCAACCCTTGGATCTTCCATAAATCAGAAATAAATACATATGAAAAAATACTAAGAAAAGATAAATCTTCTCCTTCAGGACGTCAACGGTTGATGTCCTAAAAACATCTCTTATGCTAGATTCAGAGGAGACCTTCTTCTCTAGATTTTTTTCTACTTTTTCAGATCTCACATCCTCATATTTTTCTCATAAAAATCTCACAAATAAAATAGAGAAGAAGGGCTCTCAAGGAAACCCTAAGAGAAGACCTTCTTCTCTTCTTCTTCTCGCATCAGGACATGATCAGATCATGTCCAAAGAAATCTCTATGCTCAAAAACCTTTGAGCACATATATCCCACACCCTTATCCTTTCTCTCTCAGATTTTTATCATATAAAACCATACAAAGAAAATAAGAAGAAAAGATTAATATCAAAACAACAAGAGAAGACCATCTTATCTTACCTTTGTGCCTTTCAAGACATCAATGTTTGATGTCCAGATAAGGACCTTTTCTCTAAGGATCTTGGCACCATCTTTCCTCAAGCCCTTCCTCTCTTTCTCTTAGATTTTTATCATATAAAAATTATAAAAAAAAATAAAGGATAAAGACTTTTAAACAAAATCACAAGAGAAGACAATCTTCTCTCTTACCTTGTCTCTTCAAGACATCAACCTTTGATGTCTTACTTGAAGGCTTTTCTCCATGAATCTTAGTGCCACAAATCCTTCATGCCTTCTCCTCCTTCTCCTCTAATTTTTTACAATTTTTCTAGGATTTTTCATATCCTCCATCGTCAAAGAAAGAGGTGTCCCCTTTATATTGCAAAACTAAGTCAAAACCTAGTCAAAGGAGGACTTCTACGGGGCGTCCAACTCTTGGACGCCCCTCCCACTTATTTTTTCATGTTACCACTGATTCTCACACCCAAAATCAAGAAATTAAGGGGCAAATAAGTAGAGAGGCGTGGGTAGAGTTGGCGCACAAGAGAGGGAGGAGTTTGGGTCAAAAAAGACTCTTCCAAGTAGGAAACAATTTTCAACTTCCTTCTAATTTTGATCAAATCAAATTTAAATCCAATTTCTGAGATAATGGGATGTGGAAAATCATTTCTTAGGCATAAAAATCATAGAAAAAAATCTAGAATTTAAATATGGTGTGGACTTTCTTAGGTGCAAGTGAAAGAGAGAGAGTCCTAGTCCAACTGGGACTCCTCTTATTTGACTAGTTCAAAATTATTTTAAATTTAATTTAAATTTTATTTAAACTAAATTAAATATAATTTAATTAAGGATGATTCTAGTCCAACTAGGAGCTTAATTAAATTAGATTAAGTTAAAATTTAAATCTGATTTAGATCCTAAGTCAATCAGGTGCACCTAAGTCCTAGTCAAACAAGGAATTATTCTTCCCTTGCAATTGGCTTATCCAATAAACTAATTAAACTTAATCTAATTAAATCCAAACTAATTTTAATTGAATCTAATTTAATTAGACTTGATCTCAGCCTGATTGCTCAATCAAATTGAGCCAATTAGCAATCCAATTGCTAATGGATCATCTTGCAATACTTGCATTAGGTCAAACATCAATCGCATTGAATATTTGACCTCGAAATGATTCTCAATCATCAATTAACCATCCGATCAGATTACAAGCTCTAATGTGTGTGACACCATAGATTTGAATCTAAGTTGGTAGTACAGAAATTAATTTTTGTACCAATCAAAGTTACCATCTAGCAATGATTTCTGACGTCCGGATAGGTCGAATGTATGCAAAGCAATATTCTTAGAACCTTGGCCCATGGTTATCATATAATTCATCCCTATGGCCAATAATGCTCAAGATGACTTTGTGTATGTTGTCAAACACTCATACAAGTCATCTCTATTGTATCTCAAAATTTTGCAAATTTCGTGACACCTCATAAGGATTACCCAGGCCTAGATTTTGCTAAATTAAAACACAGCGAGTCATTCTTTTTCTGAAGTTAATCAAGAGTGGTCAATTCCATCTTGACTCACAAACCGACTCTACAAGTACTTGACTATATCCAAAAATCTTTCATCATCTATATTAAAAATACAGGTAGTCTAGCACTGTAGTACAGTGAGTTGCTCGCAAGTCACCATGGCGATCGGTTGGAGGGACACTTATACCCATTGGCCTTAGCTAGCTACTCTTGACAGTAGAGTGCTACATTGATTATGTTCAGTATAGATGTACTCCTACATCTCATCTAGATGTCATACCAGTGTCTCCACATCATTTGGTTATGAGGACAACCAACGCATATGGCATACAACGATCTACACTTGATAAGTTATCATCCTTATTAATAACTTATCATTTGATCGTGAATAATTTAAGAACCATCCGATAAATCCTCTTTTATCGATTGATTATGGTTCTTAGGACTTCATCATAATTTAGGAGTTCATTTAAGGAAGATAGAACTTTTATGATGAAACAATCAAATTACTATTATTATTAGATAATTCATAAACTAATTTCAATCATCTACTACTTAAATGATTGGCTTTAGGACATATTTTTCAATAACTTTCACTTGGACTAAAGCCAATCAAAATGATATCAAATATCCTATCTTCTACTTGAGTTCGTAGAACTCCTTAGTTCTGAGGTCTTAGCAAATAAATTGGTCAAGTTCTCCTTTTACATCGATCTTCTAAAGATCAACATCACCTAGATCAAATATCTAAGATGAAAAAAATGTAGAATATGCTGGTCCTTTGATTCTTTAGCTTGAGCTATGGTTCCAGTGCTACGATAGGATTAGACAATGGGTGGAGGGTGCCACTCTCAACCTGCTAATGAACCTCAATAACTACACAGCTTACATGGTAGCATCATATGCCATGATGTACTCTACATCACTAACTGAATAGGCTAAAGTATCCTGCTTGGAATCTTTCCAGCAGATTGCTCCTACAATTAGGGTATGAGTCGACATTCTTTTGTTGTCATCTTGTTCTAACTGAAATCAAAATATCCATATATTTTAAGTCTGTACTTTCATATTTGAATCACTGGATCTTAGTATATTTTAAATACTTAGAGATTATCTATACAATCCTCCAGTGGCTCTTACTTGGATCGGACTGGTGTCTACTCATTACCTCTAGTGAGTATACCATGTCTAATCTCGTACATAGATAAATAAGATGACATCTAAACCTTTATTCCTTGCAATGTTGGAATGCTATTCTGGATTAAGAGAATTTCATCCTCAAACATCATAAGTAATAACACTACAAAATATTTTGCTCAATAATAAGTGCAGGGTTTGTCTTTGTTCATAACTAAGATATACATTCAGAACGTATGTTTGAACTTTGAGATGATACTCAGACAGGCTTTATAGGTCCTTACCTTTCTGTCTGCGCTACTCTAATTCTATTAAAAATCCATTCACATCCAATGGATTTTATCTCTTCAGGCTAACACGGTACTCTCCCGGATCTTCTTAAAGGTGATACTTTAATGGGCTCTAAATTTGATCTGATTAAATCCAATTTTGTAGGTTTATCAGATAACATCGATTCTTTTCTATCAGTCAAACTTTTACAAGTTCAACTTGATACGCATCATTTTCTTCTCTAAGAAATTCTTTTCCAAAAGGAATGCCCTACTGCTGATGAACATCTTATGTTCTTTAGCATAGTAGATTTAATAACCCTTAAATACTTATTGGACTAGGATCCAAGTTTATCTGTATGCAAATATATGACATGACTGATCAACTCCAAACTTGAAAGTGAGAGCGTCTAGGTCTACGTCTGATCCATATCCCATATGGAGTCAATGCAACAAATTAACTCGATATAAATTTTTAGAGTAAAAAATAGTCACAAGAGCACAACCCTGCAATAGGTAGACAAGTATACCCTATTGTAGATTGAACCATGTCTAACAAAGTTCAATTTCTTCTTTTAGATACACTGTGTTTCGAAAAAAAATTCACTGAGAGAGAATTCTATTCTCTCCTAGATATGTCACAAACTCACTAGATAAGTATTTGCCTCCTCAATTTGATCAAAGAGTTTTAATACATTATCAAGCTTATTTTTCTTTTTCATTAGTGAACCATTTGAACATTTCAAATGATTCATCCCAAACGTACCCATGTCCAGATAGATCGTCTGTAATGAAATATTAATGTCTTTCTTTTACACTTAAGTTCACAGTCCACATACATCACTATGTATGAGACTTAGAACTTTATCGGCTCCTTCATCTTTTTCAATAAAAGGTTACTTTGTCATCTTCCCAAGAAGATAAGATTCATAGGCTATCAATGATTCACAATCATTGATATTAAGGTTTTTCTCTCAAGCTAACCCATTTATCCTATTCTTATCAATATGACTAAGCTTGTAATGCCAAACAAAGACATCCATGACATAATCTAACTAGAGTGTGTACATTCCACTTACCTTAAGTCCTTGCAACGAATTGCATAAGACTACTAGTATCTAATACCCAGGTAGTAGAATTTCATACAGAGAAGTTTTAAGGTGTTATCATATAACGTCTTTAATGAGCAATTTTTGCTCCTTTTTCTTGTTCAGCCTGTTATGGTCAAGGAAAGCAAGACAAATCTTCTTTCTATGATCCTGTTTCGAACATTAGAAGTACTATGCCTGATTTGAGTTAATCTTGGACTAATTTTTTGATTTGGTTCGAAAATCCCAATATGAATCCATTCGTACTACTGAACCAATATTCAACTTTCGATACTGATTATCGAAGTTGGGTCCATAAGTTTTCACTATCTAACAGTGATAGGAGCTATTAGGATTTAGCCTTAATTTAAGAAAAGAGAACATTGACCTAAGTATATGAATTATATTAAGCCTAAGGATTTGGACTTTACTCTAAATGTTCTTCCACTATTTTATTCGAATTGGTAGCCTCTACCTTCAATTTGGAGAATTACTTTAATTCTCTGATAGATACTAGAATCCACATAGGCTGCACATAAGTCCAACTATGGTTGGTCAATCCATGTACATCTAAGGATATGTTCATAACTAATTATTTCTCCAAACAACTTCTAGTAATTTAATTTTACCCCAGAAACTTAATCAGTAGGCTAGGGTCTCCACTGTAAAGATCCAGTTAGGTCCAACCATTAACATGAGCATACTTTGTGCATCTAACTAATGAATAATTAAGCCCAACTATGATTGGTCAATCCAACCACCATTAGAGAGACACATCCAAATCATCATATGATGAATGATAATTTTATTAGTCAACAAGCACCAGGCCTATGGGCCTCCAATGATTATTGAGTTAATGGACTCATTATCAAATACTTTAATGAAAGATTATGACTCAGTTATCTCCATAACTTTATCATTTTAAGGTCCTAATAATTTTAAAAAATTTTAATTATTAGTGATTTAAGGATAGAAAGGATATGGACCAATTTGCTCCCACTGACTTCATCAAGTCAAGTCCTCTCACTGACTTCGCAAGTCACTTATGAGGATTAGGATCAATTACGGTCCATGGGCATCTAAATCAGTCTCACTGATTTTCTATGTGACATGGGTTAGCACAAATCAATGAGCAACCTAACCAAAAACTTGATTAATCATGTTGGTCAGGTAAGTAAGATCGATGGAAGGGTCTGCCAAGGCTTGCCTTAGACACCATAAAAAATGATTAGGTAAGTAGGCTGCTAATTAAAAATCATCGATCTGGGATGTCAGACTTATCTTAGACACGAATTGATTTATCAATTTTGATTTGGTCTGCCTAAAGACTCAGGTTCGACCACTATGCCACGATCAGCATCCATTTATTAGATGTATGGACTTTGATCAACTATAACTATTGAAGTGATCTATAAAAATGACCTAATCCTAATTAACTATTAATTAGGTTTGATCAATTTCTTAACTATGTCCATATTTAATCTAATCCTAGGTGTTGACGCAGAATCTGATCGTCGCCAGAGTCCGCTGGAGTGGAGGCCGATGAGGTCTCCGTCGGAGACCTGCAAAATAAAGTTTCATCCAAAGTCGGTGGGGGGTAGCTCCGATAGGACCCTCCGATGATCAAGTCAGCTCTGGCCAACAGGAATGGAGTGCTCGAAAATTAGTTTCGGAGCTTGGAGAAGAAGAGGAGAGCTTAGAGATCAGAGTTCAGAGATTAAAGTATCTGGAGGGTCCCTTTTATAGCGGAGCTTGATGGCGACAGCTATAGCTGCATGCTGGCGGGCTGCTCGAGGTTCGGTAGAGTTAGTCTCTCGAAAAGGTGCCATCTGTGGTGGGTTGATGGTGACAACCATCGCTGCCTAATAGCGGGTCGCTATCGCTTGCGGCGGATTGATGGTGATGGCTGCAGAGCCAGCCGAATGAAGGGTTGAAGATCTTCATCGTATGCCCATTTCAGAGGGGTTTGGACTTTCGAAGAGGAAGCTTGGAAAGAGTTTGGCTCCTATAGGCGACTGGCTGGAGGTACGCGGCTAAGGCTTGGCCACTGGGGAGTTCGGTAGGAGCTCGATCGACCAAAGGGGGTGTCAGGAAGGAGTTCGGCTCCTGAAGAAGTTCGTCCGAAGGGTGTCTGGGGTGTGTCCAGCTTCCGAAGAAGTCCGTTCGAAGGGTGTCTGGGATGAGTCTAGCTCCCGAAGAAATTCGGTTGGAGAGGAAGCTTGGAGGGAGTTCGGCTCCCGCAGGCGCCTGGCTGTAACGACGCGGAGAGAGTTCGGCTCTTGCGGGAGTCTGACTGAAGCTCGATGGTTGAGTTCGGCTAGAGCCCGACTGCTGGGAGTCTAAAGAGCTCGGCCGCTAAGTAGCTCGATCGACTGAAGGGGTTCGATCCTGATGCTGGGAGTCCGAAGGAGCTCGGCGACTGGGGAGTCAGAAGGAGCTCGACCGCTAAGTAGTTCGGTCGACCGAACGGGTTCGAAGAAGCTCGACGACTGAGGGTTCGACTAAAGCCCATCTGCTGAAGCTCTTCTGCGGCTACTGGTTGCATTAGGCTGAGCATCGAACTAGACTTCGATGGGAGCGGGGTTTATCCCCAACACTAGGTCTAATCTAGTTAAGAACCTGATCAAAGCTAACCCATTTTTCTTTAACCCAAGTTTTATGAAATTATCTTAGGATCTTCAAATCACAAACCTAGATCCTAAACAATCACTTAATTCTTAATTAAGTTCAAAGTTTCAGTTTATGGAACCTTAGAACTAGTTTCTTATTTTATTATTCAAAATATTTTCAAATTGTAAACAATTTACATTGAATCGTATTCAATACATGATTTTAGATTTGATTTGTTTCATTGTTTAGATCACGTCCTAGGGTTTCGAATCTAGGTTTTGCAGAAAGTAAGTTTGTATTTTAAAATTCTATAAAATAAATATGTCATACATATTCATTCTAGATTCAAAAATAAAAGCTACATATCCAACATATGCAACATAAGGATCTAGATCTAGACATGAAATATATTACATGGATGTCATCTAAATAATCAAAATCAGATCATAAACCATTTAAATTTAGGTTTAAAATATAAAAATAAATCATAAATTACTTTAGATCTTATCTAACATATTTATGACTTAGATTTCTCAAATCAGCATATACTAAGACAACCTTTCCACTGTAAAGGATAAATCTTACAGCAGGACAATCTTATGGCAGTATGTGCAATCTTGATATTATTTAGATCTAATCTAAATAATCTAAAATAGATCTAATATCTATTAAATTTTAGATTTAAATCAAAAAATTAAATCATAAATTTTTTAGATCTAATCTAAATATTCATGATTTTGATTTAGATCAGCACATACTAAGACAACCTTTTCATTGTAAGGGGTTAACCCTACAACAGAACAACCTTATGGTAGTATGTGCGATCTTTAATTAACTTTAATTTTTAAATTTAATCTAAAGCATACATAAACATGTTATAATAGAACTTAGATGCTCTGATACCACTATTGGAAAACATACATGATTTTATGCATAGATTTCAAAACTTTTTTGAAATATAGAGCAACGAAAGATATAGATTAAACTATTTAATCTACAACATGCATGTAATCAAATTACAAAAACCCTACATCAAAGATCTATGATATGTTATGATGCAAATATAAATCTAAAATTAAATTAATCATAAGTGGTATTGATCATATTAATACTTAGATCTAGAATAATTCTAGATCTAACCCTAGATCACATCTACATTACCAAGAGATAAGATCTCTTACCTTTATGCGGATCGCAAACTCCACGGTAGAATCCGTTGTTGTCTTTGGAGCCGCACATACGTCCGACCTTTACAGGTGATCCATACGAATCTACAATATAGATTGAAGATTCGTCGAACGAAGATCCGCTCGAAGTGCTAGCTTCTCGCGGATCCCTTATGATGGTTAATCAAATACATGTTCTTCGGATCTCTCGGACACTCCAAGAGATGAAGAACATAAGGAGGAATAAGGAAGGAATCCAACCCTTGGATCTCCCATAAATTAGAAATAAATATATATAAAAAAACCCTAGGAGAAGATTTATCTTCTCCTTCAGGACGTCAATGGTTGATGTTTGAAAATATCTCTTATGCTATGTTCAGAGGCGACCTTCTCCTCTAGATTTTTTTCTACTTTTTCAGATTCACATCCTCTAGATTTGTCATGTGGCACAAAGGAGAAGTGCAACTTGTAGAAATTAGCATTGAATGATTAGTTGTCCCCAATATTATGTCGGCTCATGGAACTTTTTATGTGCAAGTTTTATCTATACAAACAACTGCCCTAAAACATTTTCCTTCTTTCACATATAAAATGAATAGTGTACTTTTCTTTCATCATGTACTTGAGCAAACCTAGATCTATCCTGGTTAAATTCTGAAAAGATTGGGTGGATTGTGGGTTATGCTTACCCAATCTCAATACAATGGAATATGAGTATGGCGCTAAAATCATGATCTGAACAGAATTGGTTTGCATAGGATCTAGGACCCAGCCTCTTGCCAGTTTTATTTGGGACAGAGCTGTCCTAAATCCTTAACTTTACCACTTTCTAATATTTAAAATAAATAGATAAGAATTACAATATATAATTCAATCCATTAAAATTGTGGGCTCATTATTATTTGCCTCACCCTAAGATGGTTTTGGTTTTAGTTATCTACTTATACTCATTGTCGTTTATGATTAAAGCAACTAATTTTAGAGAGTACCACCAAAACAACAACAGCAACAAAAAAGAAGAAGAAGAAGAAGAAGAAGAAGAAGAAAAGATTATGAAAATGGAATCAATCAACAGAAAGAAATCCATCCAGTGCATTTGTTCAAGAAATTATAGAATGTCGTATAATACACAAAAACACACATATATACATATATGTTGGTATGGATGTAGACACACACATACATATGTATGTATGTATGGATGGATGGATGTATGCATGCTATTTATTTTATCATAATATACCATGAACAATTTTTTTTTTTTTTTGGGAGGGTGGGGGTGCAGTGGTGGTGGTGGTGTTTGTTTTAAGCATAACTAAAGGAGCTTCAATGTGAATTTGACTATAGGGTGGGAAGGTGTTCAATAAACAACTACCCTATAGGTGGTAGTTATTGTAACCTATTAATCAATATCAACAGCAACATTAATGATAGAGCAAAAGGAGAGGCTACAATAAAAGAAGTGGAGGGCCTTGGTGGAGGAAGAGGAAAGAACAAGAGAAAAATAGAACAAAGCAAAAATAGAGCCAATGCTTGATCACTCTCTTCCCTTTTAAGTAGTAGTCTATCTCAATCTTTAGATCTCTATTTAATGATTAAGTTTTGACTTATCCAAAAGTAAGAAAACTGTATGATTTGTAGTTTATTTTCTCAGAAAACATGATTATCTATATATATACATACTTTATGAGTAAATAAAAAAAATTGTTGACCTAAAAGATACTTTGCACTTTAAGCATATTATAATACATTTAATATTCAATATTTCATTTATATGTAAATATTTATATCAAGCTTCATCCAATTGAATATCAGCAGGCCACATATATCCTGTGCTATATTGCATTAAACTTCAATCTCGAAACTTAGCTCAAGCTTGACTCATTTGCTAGGCAAGCAAACCCATCTAAGCCAAATTTTGAGCCAAACATAGCTATTATTGAACAACTAATTCATTTGATACCATGGTTTTAAATCCTGTAAGGCAAAGATGTCCCGATTATCTATGGAATGGGATGCCCTGCTGTCCGATCCTGTCTCATCTTGAAAGAAGTCTCAGCTATGCATCTCAATTATTGACGCCAAATTTAATTTTGATGAACAACAAAATATTTGAGTTTATTTTGGTACTAATAAATTGGTTGAAGTGTTTAAGACAAAATTCAGAAAAACAAGAACCTATCTCAATGACGCTCCATATTTTTTTATTAAAAGAACTAAGAAAAAAGAGCAAAAGAGGTTAAACCAGATGTGTTTCAAAGCTTACTAGGTCATGAACTAACTCAAGGGAAGCTTAAGTAGACTCTAGCATGGCTTCAGCACTTGGCACCGACCAAGAGTCGATTCAAATTATGACGTCCACTCTCCCACCTGGGGAGACGGTAAGCCAGGGCTCCGCTGCCACAAATTATGACGTCCACTCTCCCACCTGGGGAGACGGTAAGCCAGGGCTCCCTCCAAGTGCAATGAGGGCCCCTGCTTTAGGCCATGAGCCTTCTTGATTGCCCATCGACCCGTCCAGATAAGTAGGGATTATCGTACGCCGGGGAGCGATTTTATAGCCCATCCCATCGCACCGACATTTGCTCTCCGTCCGATGTGGGACTAAAAACTCCGGCTGCCACCCCGAGGGCTTGATTCAGATTTCGGAGTTGGTCGGAACATGGTTTTTTATTTTTTTTCCAATAACAATACTAAAAAACAGCTGGAATAAACCTGGAATAACATTGTTCCCTTTTATTTTCCGACTTTGAAATAACAATGATAATAATAACGATAACCGACAGAAATAACTCTCAGTCTCAGTCTCAGAGGTAAAGATAAATTATTAATGGTGGAAAGATAAAAAAAGTGTTGAATTTCCTGAGAAATTTTAAGTCCAACAACAAGAAGAATAGCTATTCCAAAAGAAATAGCTATCCGCTTCGCTTTTTGCTATTCCAGAACTGACTGCAAGATTTGAAGAACGGCAGAAATGCAACACTGGAACAGGCGAGCATTAGTTATGCCTAGACTCAGGATAGCATGTTTGATGTCTAGAATCTAGATAATCCAATGATAAGAGTTCTCAGTTCAATCTCTCTCATATGTTCTAAAACCCTTTAAATCTCCTTGAAGACACGATTTGAACCTCTACTACAACGACCGAATGACTTAAAACCATCAATCTTGTCAAGATATAGCTCGGTCTCATGATAGAGTTAAATTGATTGACCAATCACAAGCCATCAGGGATCTTGGTGTCACATTGCCCACCTTTACAGCCTGCTGGATCTTGTACGGTGTCATAACAAGGAGTTGGCCCATGCAATGCGTAACTCGTTTGTCTATATATTACGTGGGGAATGCACACCATGAAGAAAAGTATTTTTGATGAAGTATTTTCCGATCTACCCTGATATGATACACACTGCATCTTTGGATTATGGCATTGGTTCATGAATCTCACAGCGTGCTATGAATGGCATCAGAGCATCTCGTGATTAAGACCATGGTGCATGAATCTTACCACGTACCATGAACGGTGTCCAAGTGCAGCAGAACCATACTCGTCGTCTATCCCAAGAGCAAATGCCGCCACCCAGCTGGACTCGTGTAGGTTTAGCACAATACGCAAAGCTAGCTAGTTGATGAAGAACCAGACAGCTGAAGGCAATCTCTCTCTTTTCTAGGCAAATCAGTCATTGTTTGAGGGTGATAGCATGCATGAGGAAAAGCGTGTGGTGAGTTGTGCAGGCTGTGCATGAGGACATGTTAGATACGCTGTTTTGATCAGAGATTCTTGATAGACGCCTTTCAAGAAAAAAGTACCATGCATCAACCTACATTTCTGTCTAGGAACATAGTAGCTGCTTTGAAAAAAATATTTTGCATATCAAAGAATTTGACGGCGTGTGCAAGTTGCATGGGCATGTGCATCGATGCTCCGCATGTCATCCACGTCTCCATGTTTTTGATATGGCTACTAGTGATGCATGAGACCATTGATGTCAACTCCTTGTTTTGGTTTGTATGGTCACGAGAGTCAAAGCAAGAGCAACTGGATGGGAAGCATCCTTAGATGACAAGTTTCTGCGTTGTCTTTAAGTTCTTATGGGTCTTTGGTATGTCCATTAATTGGAGTCGTAGAGTTAACCTTCCAGCACGAGATGCTTGAACCTTGCATGTCGCATTTTGTACTTCGATTCATCACGGACCGCCGATGCACAGTAGCCTGCATGGACCAGTAGGCCATTTCACAGGTCGTATCACACAGTCCAAGATACTGTTCCATGGATCAATCATGATCCAATGGCTCAGAGAGGAGTCGGTCGCAATCGTACGGTTGTAGCTTGATCTGGGCTTGATGAACTACTTTTTTGTGGGATCCAATGGCCATAAGTGCTTTTGATTGCGATCAGATGGATCACAGACAATCTAAGCTTGATCTAGATACTGTGTGCATGCTTTGATGGCTTAGGAAGAAGCCGATCATGATCGAACGGTTCAAAAGCAATCTTGGATATATTTGGGACTGAATTTTCTGCTAGAACACTATTTTTAGAATTCGGAAGTCTACATAACTCCGATTGACAAATCGTTTATTATGTTAGAAAGCTGATGATGTCTCGAAGGTTCTAAGAGGCTTCTTGAAAAATTTTAGAAAGCTTTTATAAAAATTTTAGGATTTCTTATTGAAAGACTCTTGTACAAGGATTGAATTGTAAGTTTCTCTTGTATTTATTTATTTTTATCTCTCATAGTAAAATTTGTACACCCATGAAGGTAGATCTTGATTTAATTTACGTATACTTGATTGTATGCTCTCTTATCTTATATTTTTTTTTTTCTTGCGGTATCCATATATGATTGAGTGCAACATAAGTGGTATCAAGAAGGTCCTAAGGTTGTGGTATTTTGGCTAGACTTTCACAATAATCGATATCAAAGTAAGTTGATCTTCTAATAATTGGTATCAGAGCCAGACGATATTAGTACACATGGTTGCCTAGATCATAACATCGAGATCAAAAATGATGGAGAAGACAAGCATAATTAAGATGGAGATCAATCAATTCAACGAAAAGCGCAATTTTTTCTTCTGGCAAGTGAGGGTGAAGAATATGCTCATCCAATACGGATTGACCGATCCTCTCTTGAATGAAAAAAGTCGAACACCATAGAGGAGAGGATGTGACAGTGGCTACAGATGCAAATGGTGAGTACCATCCGCATGTACTTGACAGATGAAGTGGTGATCTATGTACTTGGCGAGACTTTTTCAACGATGCTGTGGTCGAAGCTCGAGAAGTTATACATGACGAAGTCCCTCACCAATATCCTCTTTCTTTGAAGGTAGTTCTATGAACTATGGATGACCGAGATGGAGGAACCAGATCTAGGGTTTCACGGATGGATCTTGAAACTTTTTCAAGATTAGACAGCGGAAGACTTAAATAAATCAAATATGTATTTAAATAAACATAAAAATATTCTAGATCTAAGATTTATTATATGATCAAGGCATGATATTAAATCAAAAATTAAAAACATAAAGAAAAGACTAACATGTTGATCTCATCAACATGTTCAATACTATATCTAATGCAGCTATGAAACCAATAGATCAGATCTATCACATGTGCAAGTTAGACATTCTAACTTACTGATCTGGGCTTGAGGATGAAGTTGTGAGCCGCACATGCATCTAACCTCTAGGAGTCATCCACATGATCCCATGAGCACGATCAAAACTCCTGATGTAGAAAATCAGCACAGTATGCTAGTACTGTGCTGATTTTTCTTCGATGGTCGATTAGATGCCTCCTTCTTCTAGATTTAGATTCTTTCAAAGAGAAAAAAGTAGAGAAGAGATTTTAGATCTGAAACTCTCTCAGAAAACCCAAGGAAGAAGGAAGGAAGATGATGAACACAGCAACCCTGGAAGAAGATCCTCTTCTTCTTCTCTTTGCTCTCATCTAGACACCTAATTTGGTGTCCGTGGAACCCCAATGCCCAAAGATTCTCTCCCTTTGATTTTTGCACACCTCAAAGACCTCTCAAAGATCTGTATTTCATGAAACTTTCAGCCAAAAATTCATCCTAAATAAAAAGATATGCAGGATCTAAGTTTGGTTAAAAACTCAGACAAGAAAAGGACATAATATGGCAAGTTGTTGGGGCGTCCAACTCTTGGGCGCCCCCACCTTATTTTCTGTCGTGGACTAGCAATAGGGGTGCATAGAAGCTTCTTCTTTTATCATGAAATTTAGAGAAAATAAAGAAGATGTGGGTGGCACAATTAGAAGGAGGTGTTTTAGTTTATAAGGATTCTATCTCATAGAATCCTAGAACAAAACTTCTCTTTTCGACTTGGTCAACTACCAAATTACCATATAAGAAAGAGAGAAAGAGAGGAGGCTTGTGTGAAGATCAGAAAAAATAGTATTTCCATGAAAAATTCCTAAAAAGTAGGCATGGGGGCGTAGAGGGCTAAGGTAGTGCAAGGTGGAATCCTAGTCTTACTAGGATTCCATCTATGACTTGGTCAAACATGGTTTCTCAAACCAACTTAAATCAAAACCAAGTTAACTAAATAAAATAAGGTTATAATCTAATTAAAAACTTAATTAAATTAGATTTAATTAAATTTAATTTTTATTTAATTTTTTAATTAAATTAAAAAATTAGGTTGATCGAAGTCCTAGTTGAACTAGGACTAGTTCTTTCCTGCACTTAGCTTATCCAATAAGCTAATTGGACTTGATTTAATCAAGTCCAAACTAAATCTAATTAAATTATATTTAATTAAACTTAATCTCAGTCCTTTGGCTTAATTAAATTAAGTCAATTAGCAATCGAATTACTAATTGATCTTTCTGTAATGTTTGTACTAGGTTAAACATCAATCGTATTGATTATTTAACCTTAGAACAATCTTAATCATTGATCAACCATCCAATCGAATCATGAGCTCTAATGTGTGTGACCTCATAGGTTTGAACCTAAGATGATAGCATAGGAACATATTCCTGTAATAATCAAAGTAACCATTTAGCAATGGTACCCTACGGTCGGATAGGTCGAATGTGTAGAACATCATCCTTAGAATCCATGAGGATATAGTTTCCATATAATTCAACCCCTTGATCAAAATGCTCGTAGGATATCTCAAAGTTCAATTGTCAACTCTGATCAGGTTGTCAACATTGTATTTCAAAATATCAAATCCATCTGATGGATTATCCTGGCCAAGATTTTGCTATATTAAAATATAGTGATACATTATTCTCCAACTCTTAGAGTGGTCAGTTCCATCTTGATCACACTCTGACTTCGCAAGTACTTGACTGTGCCTAGAAGCCTTCCGTTACTGAATTAGAAATTCAGTTAGTCCAGTACCAAAGCATAGTATGTTGCTTGCATGCCATTAAGGTGATCTCAGGTCTAAGGGAATACTTATACCTATATCCCATCAGAGATATTCTCGATAGCAGAATGCTCTGAAGTTGGTCACGTTCAATAATAATGTACCAATACATCTTATCTGTATGCCATTCCAGTGTCTCCACACTTCTTGGTTAAGAAGACAACCAATTTATATGGCATACAGTGACCTATGCTCGATAGATGCTGCCATCCTAATTAACAGCCTATCATTTGGTCGTAAATAGATTTAAGAACTAATCAATAAATTCTCTTTTTATCAAAGCTAAATAGTCCTAAGAATTTTATCACAATAATGGAGTTCGTTAGAAGATGAATACTTTTGTGATAAAAAATACCAAAAATATATTTTATTTATTAATAAATTAATTATAGATACAATGAAGCTCAATCGTCAACAGATTGACGATTGACTTTGGAACATATTTTCAACAACTTTCACTTGTTCTAAAGCCACTCGACATAGTATCTAATATCCATTTTCGACTTATGATTATCGAACTCCTTTATTGTTAGGGCTTTAGTGAAGGGGTCGGCCAAGTAGTTCTTTTCATTGATCTTTTGAAGGTCGACGTCACCTCTATCCATGATCTTTCGGATCAGATGGAAGCAACATAGAATGTGCTTTGTTTGCTGGTGTGCCTTCGATTCTTTTGCCTGAGCAATGGCACCAATGCTGTCGTAGTAGAGCAGGATCGAACCATAAAGAGAGGATGCTACTCCAAGCTTGGTGATAAACTTTCTCAACCACACAGCTTTCTTTATGGCATCTGATGCTGTGATGTACTCTGCTTTGCAAACAAAGTCTACCATAGTATGCTGCTTAGAACTCTTTCAGCAGATAGCTCCACCATTTAGAAGTAAAGATATATTCCGACATGCTTTCTATTATCATCATGATAAGATTGAAAACTAAATTCTGTAAATCCCATTAATTTCAGATCTGACTCTCCATAAACCAACCATTGATCCTTAATATTTCTCAAATACTTAAGGATGATTTTAACCACTTTTCAGTAGTTTTCTCTAGGGTCAGACTGGTACTACTTAACTACTCCTAGTGAGTATGCCACGTCTGATCTCGTACATATCATGGCGTACATGATAGATTGTACTGTCAAAGAATATGGACTCATACGTTCTCTCTCTTTAGGAGTTGTCGGACAATTCTTCTTAGAGAGAGAAATTTCATGGACCTATCGGAAGATAATCCTTTTTGAAATTCTCCATGCTGAACCTCTTCAGCATAGTATCTATGTACGTAGACTGGGATAATCCATGCATTTTTTTAGATCTATCTCTATAGATCTTCATCCCTAGGATGTGGGATGCTTCATCCAAGTCCTTCATGGAGAACTGTGATGACAACCAGACTTTTATTTCCCTACATTATGGGGATGTCATTCTCGATTAAGAGAATGTCATTCACGTACAAGACAAGGAATACTACTGCTAGACCATTTGTTCATTTGTAAATGCAGGATTCTTCTTCATTCTTAACAAAGCCATATGTTTTGATCACTTTATCAAAATGCGTGTTCCAACTCTAAGATGTCTGCTTCAGTCCATAAATGGATCTCTGAAGTCTGCACACCTTGGACTCATCTATGGATGTGAACCCTTCAGGTTGTATCATATACACCTCTTCAGTCAACTCTCCATTCAGAAAATCTATCTTCACATCCATCTGTCAGATATCATAATCCAGATGGACAGCAATCGCAAGCATAATCCGAATGGATTTGAGAATTGCCTATAGAAAAAAATGTCTCATCATAATTAATACCATAATATTGATGATACCTCTTGGTAATCAGACGAACTTTATAGATCTTCATCTTTTCGTCTGTGCCACTTTTTCTTTTGAAGACCCATTTACCCCCAATGGCTTTAACCCCTTCGGGTGGGTCAACCAAGGTCCACACATCGTTGACCTTCATGGACTCCATTTCGAATTTCATGATCTCAAGATATTTTTCAGAATCGAATCTTTGCATAGCATCTATATACGTGATCGGATCCTCATCGTTCTCATTGAGTTTGATGGGATCACCGTCTTGGACCAAAAAACCATAGTACCAGTCTGGATGATGCGATACTCTACCGGATCGCCTTAATGGTGTAGATACACCAGGCTTTGGATTTGATCTAATCAAATCTGACTCAGGTTCAGCTATAAGTGTTAGTTTTTCTACCCATTGAACTTCATCAAGTTCAACCTTAGAGGCAACAGTTTCTTCACCAAAAAACTCCTTTTTCAAAAAGATTGCCTTAAGGCTGACGAACATCTTTTGTTCATCAGCATGGTAGAAATAGTATCTTTTGGTCTCTTTTGGGTATCTTATAAATATGCACTTGTCAGATCTAGGTCTAAGTCTATCTATAATTAATCGTTTGATATAAGCTGGGAACCCGCAAACCTTAAGGTGTGAAAGTACTGGCTTACATCCTGTCCATATCTCATATGAAGTTTTAACTACGGACTTATTTGGAACCCTATTTAATAGATAATAAGCCGATTCGAGTGCATATATCCAGAAGGATATCGACAAGCTGGCAAAATCTATCATGGATCGGATCATATCTAACAGAGTCTGATTTCTCCTTTTAGATACACCATTATGCTATGTTATTTCTGAAGGAGTCCATTGGGAGAGAATCACATTCTCTCCTAAATATGTGAGAAATTCACCAAAAAGGTATTCTCCTCCTTGGTCAGATCGAAGAGTTTTAATACTCTTTTCAGTTTATTTTTCTACTTCCCTTCGAAATCATTTGAACATTTCAAAAATATCTGACTTATGTTTCATCAAATAGACATATCCATATCTAGATAGATCATCTATAAAAGTGATGAAGTAGACATGTACGCCTCTAGTACTTGTACTCATTGGTCCACATACATTAGTATATATTAGACCTAAGAGCTTAATGGCCCTCTCATCTTTTTTAGTAAAAGGAGACTTGGTCATTTTACCAAGAAGACATGACTCACAGATTGAAAGTAATTCACAATCACTGACTTTGAGAATTCTCTCTTGAGTCAACCTGTTTATTCTATTTTTGTTTATATGACCTAGCCTACAGTGCTATAAATAGATATCTAACACACTATCTAATCTAAGATGCTTGCTAGTGGAATAAGCTACGTTAATAGATTGTGATAACATATACAAACTATTGTTCAAATGTCCATAAAAAATAGTAACATCATTCATAATGATATTACAAACTTATTTCTTTATTAAAATTTGATAATCATTTTTGGCCAGAAGGCCTATAAAAATGATATTTAAAAAAAACTGGAACAAAAATGATAATTACTAAGAATAACGATATGAGACTCAAATACAAGTTTCAAAATTTCTAAAGCTAGAACTGGAACCGGTCTTCCATCTCCAACATTTAGGAACCATTTATTTTGCTCGAATATCCTACTGACCTGCAACCCCTACAATGAATTACAAATATGGTAAGGGCTACCGATATCCAATATTCTATCAGTAATATCACAAATAGAGAAATTACAAAGAGTTATCATATAAATACCTTGCCCAGCAATAGTTTGCTTCTTTCTCTGTCTGTTCGAGTCCAGAGAGACAATATACTGAGGATAATTTCTTTTTCAATGTTCCTGCTTCTTGCAAAAGAAGCATTCGGCTTGACTCTTATTAGGCTTGATCTTCTTGATTTGATCCTGCACAGATGTCCTAGCCTGAACTTGCACCTTCTTAGCTTTCTTCTTCTTGTTCTTCTTTCCTTTTTTAAAAGGTCAAGAACCAGAAGATAAACCTTCCACTAAGTTCACTGACTTCTTGTGGAGTTGGTGATCCTTCTTAAAGTTCTGAAGTAATCTCAGTAACCCATGGTAGTCTACTTTAGGATTTATCATTCTGAAATAAGTAAGAAATGGGAGAAAAGACTTGGACAACAAGTTCAGTATTGCATCCTTTCCAAGATATTTATGCAAGAAAAAATCGAGCTTGCTCAACCACTCTATTAGCTCGATTATGTACAATACATGATCAGTGACAGAGACACCATCCTGCATTCTGGCATTGAAGATGGCACAACTAGTCTCATACCTCTCCACGTCATCGGGTGTGCCAAAGGAATCCTTCAATATTTGAAGGATGTGTTAGATATGTGTGCCCTAGAAGTCAGAATTGGCTGACACTTGTAATACACTTCTAAGAATAAAATTATAATTTTGACTATAAATAATAAAATAGATTATTTTCTATTACATATATGTATTTAGTGTCTGTGATACATTCATTGAATTAATGATAATGATAATTCTTATTTTCAAGAGTTGAAAATTTAAGACAAGAATTTTCATTATTAACTCATAAAATACTTCTGACCATAGGATCATCATAAGGATAGTGATTGATCCGGAAGATTTGTGTACAATCGCTTCTTTATAGTAGATGAGTCTTGAGTCTACGGTGTAGAGACACCGGAGCGAGAGTATAGGTGCTCATTAGAGAATGAGGGCATTGACCGTGACTACATCGAGTAATCATAAGGAAGTCTACCTTCTCGTCGATGACTGACTCGAAGTTACAGTGGTGTGTTTGGTTCTTTGATCTGAGGTGCATCGGCAGTTCACCTTGAGGGTGTTATAGTTTGACTACACCATGACTCAGTCTCCTAGCCATTCAGAATCCTAAGGTGTATGTTGGCTATAGCATGTTCATTATAGAAATTGGATTGCATCAAGATGGAATCTATCTACCTCGGTGGATGAGGAGCAGCCCTATAATGATCATGAGAATCAAGTCCATAAGCCCATGGTCATGGTAGAGAGTGAAATAATAGAAAGAGTTTCTATTAAGATTTTCACATCGGACTTGAATCGAATGATTAAATCATATGATAGAAATTAGGATTTGACGAGTTCACCTTAACCCTAATCTGATCGGGGCTCAAGATAGAAGAACTTAATCACATAAGTAGCTGCACCGAGAGATTCATTTTCAGTTTTGATGGGTTGCCACCATATACTGTTAGGTGTCACTAGTGGATTTTGGGAGCAATTAGAATGATTTAGATAATCGATCATTCTAGTTATCTGAATCAGAAGAGTTCTGATCCATCGAAAGGAGTTTCGATGATGTCGATGATGGAGATCACAACATATCCCATTATCATATAGAACTGAACCTAACTGGATCACACAAACAAGAGTTTGGATCTGGATATCATCAATTGGACTAACCCAGTTCAATTGATTTGAATAAGATTCAATTAGGTTCAAGAAAATCATGTTAGCACATGATTGAACCTAACATTCTCCTTTCTTTATCATTAAAAGTTATCTCGACTGAGCCAAAATGAGTTTGTGCTCACTTAGATACCTTTACCTAGTCTGATTGGAGCTTGTCCAGGTTAGAAAAGGGTTGTCTTAATTTATGAGATAAATTTGAGACAACACCTATCATTTTCTGTCATCTGCTAATTCTTGTCCTTTGACTTTGGTCAAACGTTGATCTTTGACCCCTGGACATCTGCCCATGTGTCATGCACTTATTGAAAAGTAGATAGAGGCTTGTCCCCTCCCTGAAATTTGGAAAGGAAGGGGCGCACACCTAGGATGGCGTGCGCCCATGGATAGGGACGCCTGGAGTCCCATACGGATGGGACTCCAGGTTGCTTCTTGGATTCAAACTAGGTGACCCTTACCTATAGACTTTGATCAGTCTTAGGTGCCATCTAAGGATGAATCTATGGGTCTCTCATCTGATTGGATCAGATGATGTCATTCCATTAATCAGATTTAGATCTGATTGCACAAAACAACGTGATTGGTTAGGGTGATGTGGCACTGCATGGCACAGTAGGGTCTATATAAAGATCTATCGGCACCAAACTTTTAGAGCGATTTCTCCTAGCCTTGCCCCAATGCTACCCCCCTCCCTCCTCCATGCCACCTTTCTGATCCTCTCTCTCCTCTCCATGCCCAAGGAAAATTGGGCTTCAGATTAATGCGAGTCAGGCAAGAAAAGGCTGACGAGAAAGGAAGAAGGCAGCACTACTGCAGAGATGACAGCAGATCTTCGAAAGGAGTTTCGAAGATCCTCCAAATTAGATCCAGATCTAATTTTTGAAGAAAAAAGAGAAGGAGAAGATCTTCAGATCCAACCCAAGTGGATACCGATAGAGGCTTGGCGCTTGCGTGGCTAGATCCAAAACCTCAAAAAATCTGTAGGATCATCAACGGATAATCAGATTACCCACTATCAAGATAACATTAATTTAGATTTAATTTAATTTAATTTTTTTATTTATTAGATCATAAAATTAGATCTAAAAAATGTCAGATCTGATTTGAATCTAAGAGAAAATTTTTGAAATATGCCTCTTGATCCAATCAGATTTGAACGAACCTGATCTGAAAAAATCTGATTTTTTCCTTCAGCATGTCCTTTGGCTGAGCTGTTGGAAAACATGCAGGATTTCATGCATAGATTTCAAAACTTTTTCGAAATATAGAGTAGCAAAAAACATAGATTAAACTATTTAATCTATAACTTGCATGTAATCAAACTACAAAAATTCTACATCAAGGATTTATAATATGTTATGATGTAAATATAAATCTAAAATTAAATTAATCATAAATGGTATTGATCATATCAATACCTAGATCTAGAATAATTCTAGATCTAACCCTAGATCACATCTAGATCATCTAGAGATCAGATCTCTTACCTTTGTGCAGGTCGAAAACTCTATGGTTGAATCCATTGTTGTCTTTGGAGCCGCACATGCATCCGACCTCTATAGGAGATCCACACGAACCTGCAACACAGATCGAAGGTTCGTCGAATGAAGATCTGCTCGAAGTGCTAGCTTCTCGTGGATCCTTTCTGATGGTTAATCAAATACATGTTCTTCAGATCTCTTAGACACTCTAAGAGATAAAGAACATGAGGAGGAATAAGGGAGAAATCCAACCCTTGGATCTTCCATAAATCAGAAATAAATACATATGAAAAAACACTAAGGAAAGATAAATCTTCTCCTTCAGGACGTCAACGGTTGATGTCCTAAAAACATCTCTTATGCTAGATTCAGAGGAGACCTTCTTCTCTAGATTTTTTTTCTACTTTTTCAGATCTCACACCCTCATATTTTTCTCATAAAAATCTCACAAATAAAATAGAGAAGAAGGGCTCTCAAGGAAACCCTAAGAGAAGACCTTCTTCTCTTCTTCTTCTCGCATCAGGACATGATCAGATCATGTCCAAAGAAATCTCTATGCTCAAAAACCTTTGAGCACATATATCCCACACCCTTATCCTTTCTCTCTCAGGTTTTTATCATATAAAAACATACAAAGAAAATAAGAAGGAAAGATTAATATCAAAACAACAAGAGAAGACCATCTTATCTTACCTTTGTGCCTTTCAAGACATCAATGTTTGATGTCCAGATAAGGACCTTTTCTCTAAGGATCTTGGCACCATCTTTCCTCAAGCCCTTCCTCTCTTTCTCTTAGATTTTTATCATATAAAAATTATAAAAAAAAATAAAGGATAAAGACTTTTAAACAAAATCACAAGAGAAGACAATCTTCTCTCTTACCTTGTCTCTTCAAGACATCAACCTTTGATGTCTTAATTGAAGGCTTTTCTCCATGAATCTTAGTGCCACAAATCCTTCATGCCTTCTCCTCCTTCTCCTCTAATTTTTTACAATTTTTCTAGGATTTTTCATATCCTCCATCGTCAAAGAAAGAGGTGTCCCCTTTATATTGCAAAACTAAGTCAAAACCTAGTCAAAGGAGGACTTCTACGGGGCGTCCAACTCTTGGACGCCCCTCCCACTTATTTTTTCATGTAACCACTGATTCTCACACCCAAAATCAAGAAATTAAGGGGCAAATAAGTAGAGAGGCGTGGGTAGAGTTGGCGCACAAGAGAGGGAGGAGTTTGGGTCAAAAAAGACTCTTCCAAGTAGGAAACAATTTTCAACTTCCTTCTAATTTTGATCAAATCAAATTTAAATCCAATTTCTGAGATAATGGGATGTGGAAAATCATTTCTTAGGCATAAAAATCATAGAAAAAAATCTAGAATTTAAATATGGTGTGGACTTTCTTAGGTGCAAGTGAAAGAGAGAGAGTCCTAGTCCAACTGGGACTCCTCTTATTTGACTAGTTCAAAATTATTTTAAATTTAATTTAAATTTTATTTAAACTAAATTAAATATAATTTAATTAAGGATGATCCTAGTCCAACTAGGAGCTTAATTAAATTAGATTAAATTAAAATTTAAATCTGATTTAGATCCTAAGTCAATCAGGTGCACCTAAGTCCTAGTCAAACAAGGAATTATTCTTTCCTTGCAATTGGCTTATCCAATAAACCAATTAAACTTAATCTAATTAAATCCAAACCAATTTTAATTGAATCTAATTTAATTAGACTTGATCTCAGCTTGATTGCTCAATCAAATTGAGTCAATTACCAATCCAATTGCTAATCGATCATCTTGCAATACTTGCATTAGGTCAAACATCAATCGCATTGAATATTTGACCTCGAAATGATTCTCAATCATCGATTAACCATCCGATCAGATTACAAGCTCTAATGTGTGTGACACCATAGATTTGAATCTAAGTTGGTAGTACAGAAATCAATTTTTGTACCAATCGAAGTTACCATCTAGCAATGATTTTCGACATCCGGATAGGTCGAATGTATGCAAAGCAACATTCTTAGAACCTTGGCCCATGGTTATCATATAATTCATCCCTATGGCCAATAATGCTCAAGATGACTTCGAGTATGTTGTCAAACACTCATACAAGTCATCTCTATTGTATCTCAAAATTTTGCAAATTTCGTGACACCTCATAAGGATTACCCAGGCCTAGATTTTGCTAAATTAAAATACAGTGAGTCATTCTTTTTCTGAAGTTAATTAAGAGTGGTCAATTCCATCTTGACTCACAAACCGACTCTACAAGTACTTGACTATACCCAAAAATTTTTCATCATCTATATTAAAAATATAGGTAGTCTAGCACTGTAGTACAGTGAGTTGCTCGCAAGTCACCATGGCGATCTCAGATTGGAGGGACATTTATACCCATTGGCCTTAGCTAGCTACTCTTGACAGTAGAGTGCTACATTGATTATGTTCAGTATAGATGTACTCCTACATCTCATCTGGATGTCATACCAGTGTCTCCACATCATTTGGTTATGAGGACAACCAACGCATATGGCATACAACGATCTACACTTGATAAGTTATCATCCTTATTAATAACTTATCATTTGATCGTGAATAATTTAAGAACCATCCGATAAATCCTCTTTTATCGATTGATTATGGTTCTAAGGACTTCATCATAATTTAGGAGTTCATTTAAGGAAGATAGAACTTTTATGATGAAACAACCAAATTACTATTATTATTAGATAATTCATAAACTAATTTCAATCATCTACTACTTAAATGATTGGCTTTAGGACATATTTTTCAATAACTTTCACTTGGACTAAAGCCAATCAAAATGATATCAAATATCCTATCTTCTACTTGAGTTCGTAGAACTCCTTAGTTCTGAGGTCTTAGCAAATAGATTGGTCAAGTTCTCCTTTTACATCGATCTTCTAAAGATCAACATCACCTAGATCAAATATCTAAGATGAAAATAATGTAGAATATGCTGGTCCTTTGATTCTTTAGCTTGAGCTATGGTTTCCAGTGCTACGATAGGACTAGACAATGGGTGGAGGGTGCCACTCTCAACCTGCTAATGAACCTCAATAACTACACAGCTTACATGGTAGCATCATATGCCATGATGTACTCTACATCACTAACTGAATAGGCTAAAGTATCCTGCTTGGAATCTTTCCAGCAGATTGCTCCTACAATTAGGGTATGAGTCGACATTCTTTTGTTGTCATCTTGTTCTGACTGAAATCAAAATATCCATATATTTTAAGTCTGTACTTTCATATTTGAATCACTGGATCTTAGTATTTTTTAAATACTTAGAGATTATCTATACAATCCTCCAGTGGCTCTTACTTGGATCAGACTGGTATCTACTCACTACCTCTAGTGAGTATACCATGTCTAATCTCGTACATAGATAAATAAGATGACATCTAAACCTTTATTCCTTGCAATGTTGGAATGCTATTCTAGATTAAGAGAATTTCATCCTCAAACATCATAAGTAATAACACTACAAAATATTTTGCTCAATAATAAGTGCAGGGTTTGTCTTTGTTCATAACTAAGATATACATTCAGAACGTATGTTTGAACTTTGAGATGATACTCAGACAGGCTTTATAGGTCCTTACCTTTCTGTCTGCGCTACTCTAATCCTATTAAAAATCCATTCACATCCAATGGATTTTATCTCTTCAGGCTAACACGGTACTCTCCCGGATCTTCTTAAAGGTGATACTTTAATGGGCTCTAAATTTGATCTGATTAAATCCAATTTTGTAGGTTTATCAGATAACATCGATTCTTTTCTATCAGTCAAACTTTTACAAGTTCAACTTGATACGCATCATTTTCTTCTCTAAGAAATTCTTTTCCAAAAGGAATGCCCTACTGCTGATGAACATCTTATGTTCTTTAGCATAGTAGATTTAATAACCCTTAAATACTTATTGGACTAGGATCCAAGTTTATCTGTATGCAAATATATGACATGACTGATCAACTCCAAACTTGAAAGTGAGAGCGTCTAGGTCTACGTCTGATCCATATCCCATATGGAGTCAATGCAACAAATTAACTCGATATAAATTTTTAGAGTAAAAAATAGTCACAAGAGCACAACCCTGCAATAGGTAGACAAGTATACCCTATTGTAGATTGAACCATGTCTAACAAAGTTCAATTTCTTCTTTTAGATACACTGTGTTTCGAAAAAAAATTCACTGAGAGAGAATTCTATTCTCTCCTAATTATGTCAACAAACTCACAATAAGATTGCCTCCTCAATTTATCAAGAGTTTTAATACATTATCAGCTTACTTTTTTTTTTCATTAGTGAACCATTTGAACATTTTCAAATGATTCATCCCAAACGTACCCATGTCCAGATAGATCGTCTGTAATGAAATATTAAGTCTTTCTTTTACACTTAATGTTCACAGTCCACATACATCACTATGTATGAGACTTAGAAACTTTATCAGGCTCCTTCATCTTTTTCATAAAGGTTACTTTGTCATCTTCCAAAGAAGATCAAGATTCATAGGCTTATAATGATTCACAATCATTGATATTAAGGTTTTTCTCTCAAGCTAACCCATTTATCTATTCTTATCAAAATGACTAAGCTTGTAATGCCAACAAAGACATCCATGACATTAATCTAACTAGAGTGTGTACATTCACTTACCTTAAGTCCTTTGCAACGAATTGCATAAGACTACTAGTATCTAATACCCAGGTAGTTAGAATTTCATACAGAGAAGTTTTAAGCGTTTATCATTATAACGTCTTTAATGAGCAATTTTTGCTCCTTTTTCTTGTTCAGCCTGTTATGGTCAAGGAAAGCAAGACAAATCTTCTTTCTATGATTCTGTTTCGAACATTAGAAGTACTATGCTGATTTGAGTTAATCTTGGACTAATTTTTTGATTTGTTCGAAATCCCAATATGAATCCATTCTGACTACTGAACCAATATTCAACTTTCGATACTGATTATCGAAGTTGGGTCCTAAGTTTTCACTACTGTAACAGTGTAGGAGCTATTGATTAGCCTTAATTTAAGAAAAGAGAACATTGACTTAAGTATTATGAATCTTATATTAAGCCTAAGGATTTGGACTTTATCTAATGTTCTTCCACTATTTATCGAATTGGTAGCTCTACCTTTACATTATGGAGAATACTTTAATTCTCTGACTTAGATACTAGATCCACATTAGCTGCACATAAGTCCAATATGGGTTGGTCAATCCGATTACATCTAAGATAATCTCTCTCTTT